>JACGDI010005635.1:7323-41738 GCA_014898725.1 Jacaranda copaia | reverse complement strand
TGTACTTCAGAAACATATAATATATTATACTATACTTTCAGTTAGAGTATACTTCAGGCTTGAATGTTTTATACTACAGATGTTTCCAAAATGTACTTCAAAAACAAATACTATATTATGCTACACTTTCTGTTAGTATATACTTTAGGCTTTAATGTTTTGTACTACAGTTGTTTCTAAAATATACTACCGATACACAGATTATATACTATACTTTCATTTAATGTATACTGCAGGCTTGAATATTTTTATACTATAGATGCTCCTAAAGTGAACTTCAGTTACACTAATTATATACTACACTTTTGCCTAATGTGTACTCCAAGCATGAATATTTATACTACATTTGATTCTAAAATGTACTGCAGGTTACATACTAGACTTTTTCATAATGTGCATTGCACGTTTGAACGTTTTATACTATATTTGCTTCTAAAATATACTGCAAGTTACATACTAGACTTTTTCCTAATGTGTATTACAAGATTGAATGTTTTATACTACATTTGCTTCTAAAATATATTGCAGTTAACAGATCATATACTATACTTTTGCCTAATATGTACTGCAAGTTTGGATGTTCTGTTCTACAGATAATATACTACTTCTTTTAAATAGTTTTATCGTATAATTTCATCATATAATTTTAGGTAAAACGAAATATAAACTCCAAAACGGTGAAGTCCAACTTTCATACCCTTCAAGTGCAAATCAGAAACTTCCCATCTCACAACAAAAATCATATGTATATCAAATTGGTTCAAGTGTTTAACAATTAAAAAATGAATAAAAATCCTAAACACTGAAAAATCACTAACATTTGAAACTGTAGATTCAGAAAACATACCTGTGTTTCTTTTGCTTACTTCTTTTTGTATTCGACTTCTTTTTGCAAATGTTTTTCCTTTCATTGTAGTAGAAAAATGGCAAAAATTTTGATGTCTTTCTTTTTCTTTTTCTTTTCATTTCTTCTTTTTTCGTTCTCGCATCAATGGCGGAGGAAGAATGGTTTCGTGCCCTTCTATTTTCGAGCTTCAAAAAGTCATTTTCAGGTAGAAAAAAAAAAAGAGGAAAGTGTTCTTTTTGAAAAGAGAAACACATTTCTCAAGTATTTTTGTTGTTTTTTTCAAATACAAGGATATATAGGTCTTTCTAAGAGATATGGGGAGTAATTTCTAACTTTTGCGAAAAAAGTAGGGAGTTTAGTGCGTAAAAATTCAAATGAAAATTGAACACTAAATTGGAAGTAGGGTTAGAAATTTTTTTCTAATTAATCTAAAAAGAAAAAGGGAAAAAATATAAAAAAATGAATCCTTTGTGCCACAATCCACCAAAAAATTTGATTTGGCATTATCCACAAAAATATATATATAGAGAGAGAGAGATACAAGTGGACAAGTTGTTTTCTTTCTTTCTATGATATTTCTTGAATATTTCAAGAAAATTATATCGAAATCTAATTTAAATTGATGAATTTTGTTTTTATTATTTCAATATACATATTAAAAAAATTTTAAATTTAAACTTCAATATCACACTTTATATACGAGACAACAAATAATTTTCACTGGAGTAATAAGTAAGGATTAGTATTTTTTAACAAATTGGGTTAATTAGAATTAACTTAAAATTTTATATTTTTGTTACTCAAATATGTAACTTGGAGGTTGTTGCAATTATCTTTCCAAATATAAATATTTAATCCTAAATTTAAAATATGATGGATTTTTGAAAAGTTTATATGTACACATGCACCTAGATTTACAAATGAGTTATACATGCTAATTTGTTTTATTTTATTTTTTTTAATTTTTAAATTAAGCATATGAATTACACATGTATTTTTTGGGTAAAAATTAGAATAGGCATTTAAATGGGTAGGGTAATACCTCACTCATACCCAAAATGTCATATCCATCCCCATACCCGTGCTCATGCCCATACTTATTAAAATAATGTAATGGCTATGAATAGGATTTATACCCATAAATTACCAATGTACCCATACTCACAAATTACCCATTACTTTATACTTAAATTTAATCAATAAACCTAAAAATTGTTTATATCAAAATCAAATTTATATTAATGATAAACTTCTTATATATAAAAATTATAAATATGTGAATAAACAATAACAACTAAATAACTTTTTTCATTAAAAATTAAACCAAATTAATAAAATTAATAAAGTTATTATATTGGGATAGCAATTTTTTTCTTTTAAAAAAAAATTGGAATAGCAATAGTAACAGTTGAACATTTTTCATTAATAAAACTAATAGTGGAATAAATATATTTTTAAAAAAAGCTAATAAAATTAATTTTTCTAATGAATAAACTTTGTTAATAAAAATTTTACTAATAAATGAAAAATTGAAGATAAAGATTAACTAATGTAAATTTAACAATTAAATTAAATTAAATATAATTTTTTTTATTTTTTGTTATCATTTGCCTAATAATATTTTTAGTATATATTGAGAAAATTAGTATATACATTAAAAACATAAATTCAGTATACTAGACCCATAGGTCTTGGGTTAGATAGGGTAGGGTAGAGTTAAGATTTCATCCTTTTGGATATTTTAGGGTATGATAGAATATAAAGTATATTTATTTGGGCATTTTAGAATATGAGTATGGATAGGGTATTTACATGCCTAAATCAGATGAATGACTGATTTTGGACCAATTGCCTAAGCATTTGAAATAAAAGACTAAATCTGTCACATTTGAGCTTAGATGCCTAGATAAATACAGGAATAAATTTAACTTTAAACAACACATAAAGAACGTATTTTGCAACAACCCCAAAGTTACTGAAATTTGAAATTTGCCCAAAGTTGTGAATTAAGATTAGGACGCCATTTTTGACGCTTAAGCAAGCTTGCAAACAATGTGGAGTGCCCTTATAAGTTAAACAAATAAAAATTGCAAGTTTATTTTATTGCAATAGCAGTAGCACTCATCATGTCTTATCAATTTCTATAGCAAAACACATGCCTATTTTTTTTGGCGAAGGGAAAGCACTCAAAAAATGAGTGTTTTTTCTTGATAAAATTTATGACTCAGCTTTTCAATTGCCCTTGACATCAATTGTCATATTATTTACAAATTTTCATATAAAGGAGGCGGGGCAGGGAAGCATGGAAACAAATCATTTTTCTTCTCCTAATTTTGTTCTCTTGACTTTTCTCTCTTACTTTTGATTTAAAACCCTTACAAATTTATTAATGGCACATAAATTTATTTGACTTTCATTGCCGATTAAGGTAATAGATGACAGTGATATTGACAATAAAGGAACAAGCATAAATTTAATGCACAATTATTCGCCTCTTATCTATTCTTAAACAGGAATGGTGGTTATCCCAACAATTAGGAATATTTGAACTAAAATATAAAACAAAAAAATATTAATAATAAAATTGCTATTAGTTTGTATTTTCAGAAAATATCTTTTTTCATTTTTACTATTTAGAATTCAGAAAGTATTTGTTTTGCTATATTTCATTAAAGATACCACTTATTTTATTTTCAATTTTTTCAACATCCACTTTATCATCCTATTATCATATTTATCAAAATCAAATTATTAAATTCGACAAGGCACTCACGAATCACTCCAATACAACTAATTAGAACATTCTCCCGTTAAAAAATTCTTCAAGTGTGAAAATTTTGCTTCTTAGACACACAATTAGTTGATGAAGTCCATCACCCCTCTCGCCAGTAATCTCCGCAAGAACGTTTCCTATCCTTGAACCCAACAAGAGACCTAACAATAACCTCTCTATATAAGATCTTGGATATATGCTTAGTAGCAGTGTGGCAGTCCACACACACTCTGAGATTCTTCGTTGCATGAACTGTCGTCCCATCAGGCATGCCAACGACACCAACCGCTATGGCAAGCCGTTCATTACGAGCAGACAAATGATACCATTTTTGCTCTTCACCGACATCATAAAGCACCATATTTGTGTCCAGAATGTACCCTTCGGCTTCTATTCGTTCCATAGGACCCTCAAATACCTTGTTTATCAGTGGATAATCTGGATGGCTTTCATCTCCTGACACAAAAACATGTACTTTATTCTGAGCTTCAATCCAGCTGCAAGCAGCTGTCTTTTCCATCCCCTTTCTTCCTCATAGTTTTTCTCAACTTTGCAGCATCTTTCCATCTCCCGGCAGCAATATAAACATTGGACAAGAGAACATAAGTATTCACATAATAAGGATCATTAATCAACATTTCTTTGGCTACCTTTTCAGCTAGTTCAACATTCTCGGGAAATCGGCAAGCAGACAACAGGGTGGAGCAAATAGCTCCTGTTGGTTGAATATGCATGTTAGAGATAAACTTGTAAGCTTCATCCAGTCTTCCTACTCAGCCAAGAAGATCCAAGACAGTACCATGGTGCTTCAGAGATGGAGAAATACCATAATTCTAAGTCATAATCCTAAAATATCTCCGTGCTTCCTGGACTGATCCACCATGGCCACAAGCTGTTAAGACAGCTAGAAAGGATATAGAATTGGGCTTTATTCCCTCTGTCTCCATCTTCTTGAAAAAAGAAATAGGATCATGGGCATGGCCACGCAATGCATAGGCCATTATCATGGCTGTCCATGAAACAGAATCTTGAAGTCCATTTACCAAAAATCCACCTTGCTATCTTTGTGTTACGACACTTTACATACATGTCCATGAGGGAGCTAGCTATATAGATATTATCATCAAATGCCTGCCTAATGATACAACCAAGGAGCTGTTTACCTGAACATCGTGTTGTCAAATTGGCACACACCAGCATTATATTTGAAAATGAAACAGCCACAGGCTTAATATCAACCATCAACGTCTCCCTAAACAATTTTAATCCATCGTTAAATCTGTCATTCTGGACACATGTTGCTATTATTGAATTCCAAGAAACACTGTCCTCCTGAGGAGATAAATTGAAAATGGTGTATGAATCTTCCATCTGGGAACAATTTGCATACATATCAACCAAACTACTTCCAATAAATAAATCTTTGTCGAAACCATGTCTGATTGCTTATTCATGAATCTCTTTTCTCTTTCTGACATCCACATACTATGCAAAGATTGGAAGAATACTAGATAAAGTGTAAGAATCAGGTTTCAAGTTCGCCTTTCCCATATCACTCATTGCCAATAAAGCTTCCTCATGCATCCTATTTTGCACATGTCCTCCAATAACCGTGTTCCATGAGACAACATCCCTAACTGGCGTGATTTCGAAAGCTTTCCTCACACTATCCACAGGAAAAGCTCCCTTATTGCTTCTCTCTTTTAAACTTCCAGAAACTAATGTCTGCAAACCACCAGAATCCAACTGATTCTTCACAACATTATTCAAAATGGTCTTCTGATCAACACTTGACAATTGTCTTTCAGAATGTAGGTTTACGTCACACGAAACATCAGAATCAATCAAATCACTCCTAAAGTCTTGATGAAAAATCCCATTTGGTCTAGAACTATGAGCCAACTCATTTTTAACATTTTTATTCAAAAAGTCAACTTCTTTACCAACGCTTTCAAATCTTTTCTCAGCATCTTTTACAAATCCAAGCATATATTCAGTCTTGTTCTGATCTTCATTAAACCCAAGCATTACTTTTGGTTCAGAACCACCATCAGATGCATTGCCGGTATCAAAAGACTCCAACTCCGCATACATATTCATCAAAGCATTCCTAGTAAAAAGGTCGGTATCCAAACTAAGCCTCACGCGCAGCCATGCATAGCCTGACCTAACCTCAAGTCCCTCAAATAGGCACAGGCTTTCAACAACGAAGGGAACACATTTCCATTTGGGCTCTTCCCTAAAGTCCTCACTTTCTTGAAAAAAGCTACGGACTCCACAAAATTGTCATTGTAAACGCAACACTTAATGAAGGATTTCCAGGCCTTCATTAGGAGTAGTGAGTGGAAGGTTTTGAAGAGTGAGAAATAGTCTTGTAAAAGGTTAAAGTTGGCGTAAATGGACAGAATAATAGTAGTTAATTCAGAAAACGAAATACCTCCTCCTCTAAGCTTGATGATATGAGCATGGAGTTGGTTAGCTTCAAAGCTCGTTTTGATCGCTGATAGATTGTTCAAAAGGATTTTAAGGATTTTTGTGGAATTTTTCATGGGAATTTTACACAATTTAGCATTCGAAACTAATTCAAATTTTATTAAGCATCCTCTCGAGCCAACTTTCTCAATTAGCCATCCCAAAATTGAATGTTAGAATTGGCTGTTGCCAACTTGTCATTGTTTATAGGTACAGTCGCATTTACATCATTTTTTTGTCTCTCCATCACATAGTTTATACGATCTATTCAATCTAGTAATCCACAACTTTTCAATCCGGATGACTAGTTTGGGTTTTAATATTTGGGACTATGACACTTGGTTATGTATGTAGGATTAGGGTTTGATTTTGGTGTTAGGGCTATTTTATTGGGAAAAATATAAAATTAGTCCACTAACTATTGCAAGCTACGAAAAAAAGACATTAAAGATTTTCATTTTAAAATACATCCACTATATTTTGATATTCAACACATTGAGTCATTTTGTCTGCAATTTAAGTCCATTTCGCCAGAAAATTTTGGCAGTTTTGCCAAATTGTCACACACATCCTGCACATGACCTCAAAATTGGGCGAATCTCACCATGCATCACTAGAGAGACATGCTTACACGAGTTATTGGTCCACTACGCCATGTCATCTTGCCACCTCAGCACCACTTATTTGAGATCTAGGTGGGAATAAATGTAGGGATCGTATTTCTCTTCTTCATGCGTTCTCTATTTCCAAATCCCATATAAATCTATAAGCTCCCCCAATATAACTACACATTGTCAACGAAAGCTTTCTCCAAACTAATTTTTGATAATGGCAAGCTTTTCCTCCACATCATTTACAAAATCCTTTGAACCTATGCATTGTTACCGTGGGTTGAAAGAGCAGGTTAGAACATCTTAGATTTATGTTGAATCCAGGTTGGAGGTTCCATTCTTGTCCACAGTAGTAAGATTCCAGCCTTGATGTTTCATTCTTGGAAGAGGGGTATAAAGTTGGGTTGCCAACTATTTTCTCTGTTTTTCAGAGAAATAGGTGTGGTTTTTTCCAATGGGCAAACCCATCTATGTGTCCAAGAGCAAAAGGTATAATTCCAGGTCTTATTTGTAGAATAAACTTGATGGAGGTTGAAATGGCAAAAATGAGGAAGAGGGGCAAGATTTTGGTAGTTGTTGCGGTGGCAACTTGGCTTTGTTGTGCGCTTGTGTGGCTTGGTTGCAAATTGAATATGTTTGTAGTTTTTTTGTAATAAGAAATGTAGTATTGAAGTCTTTGCGTTTGTAGGTGGTTGATGGAGTTAGTTTAGAGTAGTGGGTTTTAGTGTTTTGTACATTCTGAGTTGGTGTAATTCCAAGTTGTCTTATGGGTTGTTCGATAGAAGTTGTTTACCTTTTGTTGTTTGCTTATTGGCTTGATGGAACCTCTTCAAATTACTTGTTTGAATTCTTAAAACAAGTCCAAGCACGTGCTCAAATAAAATGTGGAAAATTTGACCAAAACTCCAAATATAAGTTATCACATATTTGATCAAAGCTGCCAATCTGGCAACATATAAATAAAAGCAAAACTAAGAAATGGAAGTCCCATTCACTTCAAGCAATAAAACAGATTTGGTTTACCAACACAAATTGGGAACTTGAACAATTTAATTTCAACGAACCACATTATAGTGTAAAATATCATAGTAAAGTTTTACAAAATATGCCTTTCACTTGTAAAAACCAATGAGCATGACAAATGATGTGTCAATTTTGCTTTATAGATTGTTCATTAAAGCTTAAATCACATTGTCACATACATTTCCAAGTTAAATAGACAAAAAATCCAACCATGTTACATTTAAAATATTTAGTTTTTCTTCCTCCTAGAGTTCTAGTCTTTCTTCCATTTATGTTGTCCATGGCAGTATTTAAGCCAATCAGGGTGACGTATGTCTTTCTCCCAGAGCTAGATGGTTGAGTTGGTATAGTTTGAGAGGCTTAAGGGCTATCATTTTGTGAAAGTTGTAGCTGTTGGTATGTACTTGGCCTTAGAACCTTAGATGGAGCTTGATGAAAGGATCCCCCTATTGTCTTCTGCGATAAGATTGTTACCAATATTGTTAAGAAATTACCAACACAAACTTGATATATTGAGTAAGAAATTATATACCCTAGTCCTCTTTTGTATATTGCTTGCTATCTACCTGGAATTGCCTTCTTGATGTTCAGAAGCACTTTTCTTCACCTGGGCAAAGTAGTACAAAATATTAGAGACTTAAACCACTACAGCTGTAACTTGTCTCCTAAGTAATAACTCAAACTTAAAATTAACACATATTCATCACCTCTTATTTCTTTTTTGCTATACCAAAAAGTTCTCCTAACTCAAATCCATTTTCTGACTCATTATTGGCTCTAAGCTATGTATGATACATAAACAAATGCAACTTAATAAAATAAATCTAAAATTGAAACAAAAACTACAACTTTAATGCATTTGAAATATCTCAATACTTGGCATATTATACCTCATCTCTAGCTATTTTTGCAACTATCTTAGACGCATGCATGTTAAATGTCTCACTAATACCCTTAACCAGTAAAAATCACAAATGCAAGTTCTAATGAGAAGAAAGATGAATGCAACTTAATTTTTAAGAATAAACTTAAACTTAAATTTTCAATTAAACCTCATTAGTTGATTGTGGTGGATGTATATGAGACTCATTGACCTCTCTTATGATATTGCTGCCTTTAACCTTTACAAAAAAATAGAAACTAAGCATGAGCTATTATTAGCAAACTTAATCATTAAGATAAGTTAAACAACTTATTCAAGTACTTGTTTTTGCCTCCTAGGTCTTGCTGCACTTGTACTTTCCTTAAGAGGACAGATTTTTGAGTTATGCCCTTCAATCTTACAGTGGCCACATCTAACTATTGTTTACCTTATTTTCACCTTGGTGGGTAGCTCTCCCTTATCCCTACATCTGTCTTTTTTTTTTTCTTTTATTGATGGTTCATTTATATCTCTTTTTCTTACCCTACTTGTTCTTTCTTTTTATTTTCCAAAATTTGGTAACAAAGTGGGTATGTACAAAGTCTCACCTAGAGCTCTTGACCATTGATTCCCATGATGGCAGGCTCATAAACTTTTTTGTAGCAATCAATATTGTAACATCTATCCATATACTACATAGGATCTTCTCTCCTACTATAAAAGGTACTACATACATGCAAGCAGGGGATACATGTGAGCTCCCACCTCCTACAAATGCATTTGCATATCTCCAAATCCACATAGAATTGGCCTCTATATATGTGTATGATCTAGAAGTGTGTGTCATTAGCCTTCCTAGGTATATAGTCAACTAGATTTTTCACATGCTCATATAGTATCTCACTAATTGAAGGACATATGTCACCTTTCCAATACTTAGCAGCTTTGTATCTATTTTTTTGCAGCTTTGTCATAAGATATTCCCTTTGCCACTCAAGCATATGGTAAGTATAGGCTTTTCTCTAGCATAAATTATGGCAAAGTTGAAGGACTCACAGAAGTTATTCAACACCATGTCACATTTTGACATTGGTGTGAAATGAGACTTGCTCCTATGATGGAGGCTTGTTACTAAACTATTCAACTGTAGTAGGGTCCAAGTTTGCCATATCTTTCATTGCTTATTTGAATTAGCCAACTGTTATGCTATTGACAACTTTTCAAAGAAGGTTTTGAAACTCCAGTCCCTTGAAACTAGCATTACTAAAGTTCTTCATCAATTGTCTAACACAGAACTTATGCTCTGAAGCTGGGAACACATCTTCAAAGGCTAATTAGACCTTTTTACTTGTTAGACATGAATGTGAACTCATGTGGCCCAGAAATATTCAAGTCTTACTTCAATAGTATCAAGAACTATATCCAAGTGTCCCCTGTCTTCTTTGAAACAACTGCGTATGCTATAGGGTACGGCTTGTTGTTGGGGTTAATCTCAACAGCAGTTAAGAGGATACCTTTATGAGGTCTTGAAAGATGGCACTCATTTACAACTATGATTGTTCTACAACTAGTCTTAAACCCTCTTTTCATTGCATAAAAGCAGCAGTACAAATGATTAAAAATGCTTGATCCAGAGGTATCATCCATCCTTAGAATAATTGAAGAGCCTGGATTAGTTCTTCTCAACTCAGTAGTATAGTCTCACAGCTTAGAATACTACAGTGCAGGGTCTCCCTCAATTATCTCTATAGCGTTTCTCTTAGCTCTATATGCTTGGTCCCATGATACCCCAACCCTCACTTTCTCTATTATCTCTAGCCTAAAGCCCTTAATTGATCTTTTTGGATCAACTTTCAACTTATTCTTAAACCTTTTAGCTAAATAAGTGGATTTTAGATTAGAGACTTCATATGTGGGCTTACAGTTATGTGTTGAATTATAAGTTAAAACCTGAAATGTGGATTCATCTTTCACTTTGTAAGCATGAATCTTATACTGACACCATTCTTCCTCACACTTAGCATATATTCTACTTGTATCATTTTTAGCTATCTTAATATTCCTCATAAACTACACATCTTCTACATGGATGGCTTTTCTAAATTCATTCTTATCCTTGAACTTTATCTCTAGTTCAAACCTAGGGGCAAATGACTTCTTGGAATTGAAGGTAAAGGCTGCAGGCATTGGTTGGTCTTCATTAGATGCTATGTCATCCACTTCATCCTTACTACCACAAACAATATTATCTTCACTCTCTTCACTCTCACTCTTACTATCACTATCTTTATCACTTCCCCAAGCATAGTCATTGTCCTTTTCAACCCCACTCACACCTCTGCCATCAACATTTCCTACCCACTCTTCATCATGGTTAATATTTTCTTCAAATAAAGTATCATATACATCCTTATACTAATTGGCAATAATAGTGTTAAAGTCATTATCGTCTCTCTCACTGCTCTCTATGTCATACTTACTGACATCAGCTACAGTATTATTATTGTCTACATTTGATGGAGCAAACTGGTAGTAACTTCCCAAACCTTTATCATGTTTAGCTCCTAATCTTAAATCAACTTCTTTCTCTGCTATTTCAGAACCTACATAAGCACCCTCAAAGTCTACTTCAGTTTGTTGTGTTTCTTTTTCAGGTTGTTGTGTGTCTATTTCATAGTCTAAATACTCAAAACCTTCTCTATAGTCTACTTTAGTTTGCTATGTTTCTTTTTCAAGTTTAATGGGTTTAAAAACATTCAGTTAATTAGTTATATTAGGTTCAAGGTCACTCATAATTTTAAGGTTTGTCACATTTGAATCCTTTACAGCTATACAATCAACATACACATCTATCTCCCTACCAGCCTTTCTCACATGATCCACGTAATTTTTTTTGAATTCTTCACTATCCTTCACTAGCTTGAAACCATTATTCATACTAATGTAATATCTCTTACTCTTGTCTACCTTCAATACATCAGAACACCTCTCCAATTGACTTATGATCATATCCTTAGTAGACACGTAATCAATCTAGCAACACTTTCCCCAATATATTTAGCAATTGGAACAAGTAAGAATTGACCCCCATAATACATAGCTATTGTCATAGTGCTGGTTTTAGAATCTTCAAAGTCCCAATGCAAAAATAAAAAAAAAGCATAAATTACATAGTCTGCAATTACATTCAAGTGAAAGAAAAACTATAAAATGAAATTAATGCACATGGGACCACTTAACCATTCCACACATAGCAAACACAGACAAAAAGTGCTAAAAAAAAAGGAGAATCTGCATTTTTTTAACCTTTGATGGTCCACATTGTGATATCAACAACAAAATCAAATATTCAATTCCATGTCTAAATAGTCATTGAGAGAATCAGTTTACCAACTGTAACATAAACCACCCCAACTTAGCGTATGGAAAAGATAAATGAGGGACCACGTTGACTAATCTTATAACTTAAACTAAACAAATGTTCAAGCAAAAAGTATGAACAAATTTCAATACACTTATAGAAAGCATTAACACTAAAAAAAAATTAACAGTACAAAAGACTAACCCTTGGACCACATTGACTACGTCTGTGCCTAAAAATGGACAAACATTCAAATGAAGAACGCTAACAAACCCTTAAACACACAAACCTACCATATAGAGGAAGAGGCAAACCAATGTGCCGCTGCGACTGTTTATACACCATCTCTACTATTTATCCGATGTTTGCTTCAACAATCCTTGCTCAAAATCAGATGGAACATGTATGAGTTCATAGAAAGACTATATCTTTGGGATAGCTTTTTTGATTTGAGATTTCAGCTAGAGGGTTTTTGAAAATGAGGGTTTCCACACTTGGGATTTTTCAGGTGTTTGATTTCTTGTCTTAAACGCTTTGTTTTTCTTATTTATGGCAGAGATGCTTAGATTTTTTTTTCTTCCATTTTAAGTTTTTTTTTTCTTAGATGAGTAATGTTGAGGTGACATCTTTCTTAATTAATGCGGTGTTCCGATGGAGTTGGCGTAATGATGTGGCATAGCAGACCAATAACTCATGTTGACATGTCTCTTTGATAATGCGTGGTGAGATTCGCCCAATTTTGAGTCACATGTGGGATACGTGTGACAATCCAGCAAAATTGCCATAATTTTTTGGCAAAATGGACTTAAATTGTGGACAAAAGGACTCAATGTGCTGAATATCAAAATATAGTGGACGTATTTTAAAAATGAAAATCTTTAATGTCTTTTTTTTGCAGCATGCAATAGTTAGTGGATGTATTTTATATTTTTCTCCTATTTTATTTGACTTTATTAAGGTTGAACAATTTTGTAGTTAACGTAAAAATAGAACTTCACAAATGGAAGATAAGGAATTTAGAATCTAGTATAACCCAAGGGAAAAAAATTGTTTCCTAAAAAAGTGTTGATGTTGTATCAGCATTTATTTCTAGGTTTTACGGTGTAAAATTTTGTTAGATAAACTTGAATTTTTGGGAGGAAACTGAATTCAGTGTGTTACTTAGTTCATGTGAAATTAGTGCTTATTTTAGGTAATGTCTAGGCAAAACTTTGGAGTACTGGGTGAAAGAATTTTGCAAATTACTATGGCCAAGGGAAAAAAATTTTGTTTCTTGAATGATGTTGCAACTATATGAATAGTTCAGCTTCATCATCCTTAGCTCAGTAAAATTTGTATGTCATGGAGTTTGAAGCTTCTACTTATTTATTCTTCTTTCATAATTTATCTTTTATTTCATTTTCTTTTTTTTTTTTCAAAATATTTAGGCCCTAAACTATTGATAGTTTTGGAATTTGATGAAAAACATGACCTATTGTAGACGCCATCCCAACAAAGAAAGAACTAGCAGGTAAGTCTAATTCTATTGTTTCCTTTGCAACTTATGCTGAACTCCAGGAGTTTTCCTGCCGCTTTTCTCAAAAGAACCTCAAATTCTTCGTAAATTGAATGGTCCAGGAAATGTCCGTAGTTGGTTGCTGTGTTGAAGAAAATGACAGAGGGTTCGGATACTGTGAGGAATAAAATTTGGGCTATAACTGCAAAGGTGTGGCTGAGTGCTTGAATTTTTGAGCTGTAGAAGATCTCTGCATTTATTAATATGATGAGTTATCTGTAAAACTTTAAGCAAGCTGATTTTCTGTCTTTTCGATTGACTTGATTTAGTTTGGGTCCTTTATTTGTTCTGCACATTTTATTATAATTTATATGATAGTTTGATATTTTTTATTCAAAATGAACAAAATATTTATTTCAACCATGAAATGGTGTTTGTTATCTCTTATGACAGAAGCAGCAAATGCTATTAGAATATGTTGTGTCTAATGCAAGGGGTCTAAGTTGCAGAACTTTGGTTGTTTGTAAGCACAAGAGGCTAAAAGGTTGATATCTGAATATATGAGAAAGATCTTTTGAGTAGATGGTATACTAAGTTACATAGTTATGTTGAATGAAAACATCTGAGTTGATTACTTTTAACTCCTTTTTTTTTTTTTTTTTTTGAGAAATAGACCTAGTTTGTATTCCAGTCCTAAGCTGTCATCATGAATCTCATCAACTTGTTTTAGTTTCAATGATATTCTTTCAATTTTTACCTTATTGGTTATTTTTAGTTGGCTTCTATATCGTCACTAGAAACAGCAGTAATGGGATTTCCACTTTGTAAACCGTTCTCCCTTCCTTAAGGGAATGAGTTATCTTCTCGTCTCCTCTAGATTAGCTTTGATTGGGGATCATTTTTATTCCATGAGCTTAATCCAATAAACTGGTAACTTTAGCTTATTTGCAACAAAACATGCAGTAAAGTAACTTTATATATAATTTTGAATTCCTCAAGATTACGACTGAGAATCTGAAAAATAGAAGCTATGGGAAGAGAATGGGAGAGCAGAAAAGGAGTTTCAAGTTGGATCTTGTTGCACCCCCCATGGGAGGTGCTTGCTCTCATCCGAGGTGCTACCCAATCTATATTACAAGTTTTCTGAATAAAATAAACATTTCAAAACCCAAAGCATCAAATTAATACAGCCAACTAGTATCATTATCAAAATACCTTCGATCTTATCTACATCAACACTTAGAAGATATAATAAAACAAAAGTACATAGACAACAACAACTTTCTGCAATTCATACCTATCATCGAACAAACAAAAGTCCCACTTAGCACCGCAAAACTTATCTACTTTGTCTACGTAGCTACCCAAGCATATTACAACCTATGCATTTATATACATATGCAAAACCATATACCTTATATGAAATAATGCTCAACCCTTGCTGTCATTTTCTCTTATCTAGGGTAAAGAATAGGAAAAATACTATAGAAATAACTGTAAGTTTGAATAACCTAATGAGTTGGTATGCTCATAGAGGCTTTAGATATATTCTCATGTCGATCACAGGATAAAATAGAAATAATTTATTTTTCAATTGAAAGAGATTTTTTTCAAATCTTAAATGTTCCATCTCAACACTTTGTCATACTAGTGCTGAGACTTCACAAATTTCAATGCATTTCTTGAAGAAGTTTTGAACCTTAAGAAAAACATAATGATCGATATGGTTTTCAGACAATCAGTCAACTTTCATAAAATACTCAAGTTGTAAAATATAAATATTAAAATGTATCGATCACTTTTGCAAAAGATTGTTAGCATCTCTTCCAACCTTATCGTTCCATTTTCAAAACTACTGAAATCCTTTTCTCTCTAGATTTTCAGTGATTGGCTCGGATATAACTATCATATATGGCATGGTCGACCGTAAGCTAGTCCCTCATTCATAGACAACTAACCTTCAACTGCATGTGAGATAGGATTAATAGTGGGTACTAGTTCGAGAGACCTCACCATTGGTCCTTTTCGCCTGGCTTTTTTTTATCCTTGCTCTAGGTCTAACTCCCTATGGTGTTCCTTTAGGTCTAGGCTTCCCAAGGGCGTCCTTACGGATCTTAAGGATACATATAAATAGCACATTTCATGTTACGCATTTACCACACATAAAATCAATACCATAATTGGAATAAGAAATATTATAACTGACCTCATTATAATGCTAAATTGTGGCGATGTGATCATTCCATGTATCAAATTACATTTTATAGGTTTAATAACCAAGAAACCAACTTTTAGAGAGAACCTTGCTCGAGGAGAACATGCAAACTTTAACTTTCAAATATATATAAAATTTTTTGTCATAATTAAATTATTATGAAAACATGTATCAAAGATTATGACAAAACTTACTAGACAGATGCGAATGAACTCTTCTAATTCTTTGGGTGGCTCACATCCTTGCTTCCTAATCAATCCAAGAATTTATCATAAGATGACTGGAATGAATATCATATTAATTCTTTAATTTACTTAATGTAGCTATACCTAGTATCCTTGTTATATTTTAGGGTTTAATGTATTCTAAACTTTTTGTATTTTCCTAATCTCATTTCTATGCCAAGTTGCCTAAAATAATTTAGCATGAAATTCTTAATTCAATGATTCGCTAAGCAGATTTCTAGTATTATTATCTTTATAGCTCATGTTAGCATCAAGGTCCCCTAACTATAAAACTCTAATATGCTATCAAATTGTGTCCCACGAAACTTCTGCTTAGTTTAGCTCCATATCATAGTTTATATAGATATAAGATAAATTAGTTAAGGAATTTAAATCGGTCCTCTTCAGTAGGGTTGGCCTTTAACTTTATTTTATTTGATAACCCTTTCTAAATCTCAATATAATATTAGTGAGTGAATGTAATCAACTTGCCATTGTATCAAATAATAATATATTTTAATATTATTTATTTAGAGAGCAGATTAAGTTCTACATGTTGAATCAATTTGATTAATTTGCAAATAATCTATTACTATAAGGATCCTATTATACTTATTAATGGTGGATTAAGACATTGCTACATCATAAGTCTTATTCAAGTTAATCAAAATGCAATTTTCAACAATTAATTCTTAATCCAATTTAAATTTTATTTTTCTAACTTCAATCAATTTAACTCATTAGACTCCAATCAAGTTCTCATTAATTCAAGGCTAAATCTTAATTCATTGTCCAAATTTTGGTCAATTATAATCTAATTTCAATTTAATTTATGTTTTGGTTACAATCAAATCCCAATCGAAAAAAATTAAGAAATTAATAGAATTAACTATTCAGTAATAAGAAATTATCAAAATGGATAAGGTTTGAGTTTGGTTTAAGGCCTGAAATCAACCTAAATGAGCTTGGAATCAAATTTCGGCGTTACTACATTTCATCTGTTAGAGTGCCATAGTTCACCATCATTAGAGCATAAGCCCTAAAGACTAGAATGTATGCCTCGATGTGCCGGTTAAAGCCCCTAAGTTAATTTCAACTTGTGCTTCCACCTCGCCAGTTAATTTTAAGCAAAACACCACAACACCTCTTAACTCTGCCATGTGCCACCACTTTCAATTCTTCTCCTACGATGGTCCAATTACAAAATTTAAACTACCACTATGCTTATCTTGCTAAACCTATCTCAACCTGTTCATCAATTTCAAGTTCTAGCCACTTAAACTATGAAACTCATCACTTTCGAAATCCGCTATCATCGACCTCCAATTCCCAACATTCCATTAATCCATTTAGGCTAAATTTGGTATTGATGTGTTTGCCATGTTGAGAATGAGGTGATAATTAGTTTAGTTTTGTGTTTTTTGGCTGTGGTGAGGGTTGTGGGTTGGCAAAGGGAAGCTGGCTATACATGTGAGAATTATATGAAAAGGAAGGAGCTTTCTTTTATATTTTTGTATTTTTTCAAAATTGCACTTCAACCCAAAAATTTCCCTCATCTTTTAGTTTGGTCCCTCAAATTTTTGAGTGCTTGACGTTGGCCCCTAGTTTTCCAATTCACTCATTTAACTTCTCTTCATTGGTCCTATTTAGCTTTTTAATTCTTGCAATTGAGTCCAATTTTATTAATTTTTCATTCCTCAATATTCTTATATCGTACCAAGACCCTAATTAATTTAAATATGAATTTATCCAAGGCCCATTTTGATTTTATTATTATTGTTCTTTCATCAGCTCGTAATGTTAGAATTTAATTAATTAAATTTCAAATTCTTTTTGAAATAGTTACATAAAATCTCATTGAATTAATCCTTAATATTTTCTAAAATTCCATTCCAAAAGTCAGGGCATTACAATCCTCCCAGTTAAAAGAATCTGATCCCCATATTCTCTTCTATTGTTCAATGGAGTTCATAAGGAGATTATTTAATATCTTAATTCTTATTCCCAAAATGATTCTTCGTTTACTTTTTCTAATCCCAAGTGATGTTAACCTACTAAGTTTTTAAGAAATTTCTCTCTTTGGGTTTTCTGTTATATTCACTTTTATTAAGGCATTTGATCTCTCCTCATATTTCTAAGATTAACCACTAACCCTACAATTCATGATTCAGATGTCCGTCATTGCTTAAAATTGCTCTTGATCCCTAAGGTTGAATGTGCTTAATAGAAATAAGTCAACTTATCTTGAAAAAAGAGTTTTAATCACCTTTGATTATCTCATTAGATCACTGAGTGCTTTGTGCTTATAAATCTAATTGAGCAAACTTTATGCACATTGTCACACATCATATCTATATTTAGAAGATTCTCCATTTTATACTAATAGAGTTAGCGTTCAAGAGTTTAGGTCACACCTTCACTATTTGTTTTCCCTTATCTCTTGGAGTACTTGGGGTTGATTGCTTGTTCTTAGGATAATTTTGAACAAAATACTGATCACTATCGATCATATCCATTTTCCATACTTCTTCCAACATATGCTTTCACTATGGCGAAGGCTGTCGTAGAAGCTATAGGCTCTCATCATGGATAATTGAGGTATCTAGGGTTTACTTCTAGTAGAATGGTGTCCCAATTTGGCTTTTCTATCTTTTTCTCCTAATATTATCCTTTTTTATGATGCTAAGGCTCAAACTTAATAGGTCTTTTTTTGTTTAATCTTTTCTTCGTCCTTATACAACTTGTAGGATACTTGTTTCACCTACAAGGCTCTATTTTAGGCTTTCTCAAATTTAAACTATTCATATGTTGTAAGGGCCTGCCGTATTTTAGATATCAGTCAGCGAACTTCCTAATCTTACCCCATTCTCTTTTCAATGCTTGTGGCACGTATCGAATCAATCTATTGAACTTGGTTTCATACTGTTGTATTGTCATTTCCCCTTGGGTAAAGTTTACAAATTCTTGTTTCTAAGCATTTGTTACTTCTTATGGTATGAATATATTCATAAATTCTCATATGAAGTTTTCCCAACTACGAGGTATTTTCTTATGTTCCCAACATTAGCTTACCAAGATCCACTATTGATAAGCAGCTCTATCCAATAGATTAATAGCATGTATAAACTTATAATCAACAGGATAACCTAAAATCTAGAAACTATCCTCAATTTCCTTGATCTATGCTTTTGTCTTTGGTGATCTGATTCATGTATAAACATTTAGCGGTAGAACTTATGGAAGTGTGCTAGGGTTCCAAAATTTAGAGGTTCTTCACTTTTCTCAAAATCATTTGCCTGATCTTGTCATGGATGAGATTGTATGAATTGCCGCCACATTATAATAATCTATTCTATAATCTATCCTCCCGCGTTCAGGTTCACTAATGGGTCTCATATAGCTCCCTTAGCGCTTATTGGACACCTTTGTTCTTAAGTATCCTCTTTTAAATTTTCCTTACTGAAAAAATATGTTAGGGTTAGTTTTTCGATGCCATTTAGTAATTTGCAAGACTTTTCCATTTTTTAAGGCCAAACTTATTTGTAACATTTAATGAGATGTTTATTAATTAGTACTCATTTGTTTTAGTTCTTATTACATAAAAATCACAATATAATATATCCATAATTTTCTAAACATAGGATAAACTACAATCTAATCAATTTTCAAGCTAGCATTAACATAAAATATTTTCATTTTTCTTGTTTTCTTTTTCTACATCATGTTTATCAAATGTTTGCTAACCTAATAGTTGACCTCGCATTTGATAGAAAGATCACAACAAGATCTAAGGTAGTTATTGTTCAGTGCATACTTATTCTGGCATCTACTAACATCATTTCAAAAGTAGCTTTGTCATAAATATATATACACATACATAAATGACCTTTCTCACAAATCTTTAATCTCAACAAGTACTCGATTGTGCATTTTCTCACCAAGGTCCATACTCCTAACTATATTTTTCTCTTCTTCTTTTTATTTTCCTCCATCCAATCATTTTCAAATGTTCTAGTTCGATTTGACCTCAAGACTTCTTCAAGTATTCCTCTATTTAATCTGTCCTTTCCAATCTATATTCTTTAAGTTCCTTCCACATTTATTTCTCATGCCTTTACTAACATATTATTTTTTCTATCATCATTTTATTTTCACCAAAACTATCTTTCTGTTAGTCAAATTCCCCATCCTTTATTAATCTATTATCTAATGCTGGTTGTCAATTGTTTTGCAATCATTTAGACTTGTTCTATCAAATATTGTATCCAATTTCTAAAGAAATTGTATCATTTGCCTAATGTTATATCTTTCTTCTTGAATTAATAGAGTATTCCATCAAAGCTTCATTTTCTCCACATGATCATTCTCTTTATCTTATCCCTTCTCATATTATCATCATGTTGAAATAATGTCCAGCAAGCCAGTTAGATTGGCATGTTATAAAACTACTCTACTTGTGATACAATCTTAATTGAATAATATTCAATAAAATGGCCATCTTCATCTTATGCTTCTATGATTTCTTCACATGTATTTGGTTGAAGCCCTTAAATTATACAAGACTAAGAGACTTAGTTATGTATATAATGGTGATTAGAAAATAAGTCTCTATAGTCATGATTTTAAATATTCCAAGTCATAAAATCTTATGAGACGTGGCATCTAAGATTTGGAGAGACTTGCAGTAATGATACATACTCTAAGAAATTGGATGTTGCCCTATTTCATGGGCAAGCTATGATAGACATAGATGCATGTTAGTGAGTGCTTGTTAGAGAACAAGTTCACTGAAGACTCACTTAGAGAATCCATGAGGTAGTCATAGTGGCACGTCGATAGTAGCAAATTATCTAGCTTATGATAGTGTATATAATTAATTTTTTGACTTGAGGTTCCATAGTAACCTTGTATTTAGGTCCTTGTACTTTAATTTTACTTCGACCATATAGATGGGATCTATGTTAGGGCACAAGCTACCTAAGTATAGACGTTGGCAAGTTCTAAGATAGGATCCATTTTGCCTATCTATGAAGAACAGGTTGATCTCCTATATATTCTAAGATAATCAATTCCAAGAGATCATTATGCAAGGTGATATGACAATTTGGAAAAAGATTTTTTCAAAGTTGAGGTCATAATGAGGAATCAAACATCAAGAATAGATACATAGTTATCAAGGCTATTAGTGTGTTGGCAAATATCTTGCCCTGAGCCTCTTTCAAAAGATAAAAAATGGAAAGATTGTATTTGCATAGCAATCATAAGTAGTAATGGTTCACCCTCAATTAATTCATCCAATTGGACGTGCTCCATAAGCTTGTGCTAGACATCAACTATGGAGATTGGATACTCTTCAATTAATAGAGATTAATTGATAGTGTGATTAGTTTAAAAGAATTTAGACTAATTGAAATATTCAATATTCAACAAATCAAAAAGAGTTGTGAGCACATGTTTAATTAATTAGTAAACCTAAAGGGTCACACAAACAAGCCTAGGATACTCTTACTTGATTGGAGAAATTATCTAAGGAGTTAGATAATTAAGATGATCAAGTTTGGCGGAGAGAGAAATAGTTGACTAATTATTCATTGGTCACTATGGATTGATTAATTTAAGAGTCAAATTAATCAAAATAATTTGAAGAGTTAAATTAGACTAATTAAATTAAGGGGTTAATTTAATTGGTGCCATGTGGCAGTTTAATTAGTCAAAGTCAACTTAATCAATTTAATTTAATCTTATTAAGTTAAAGAGTTATTCTAATTAGTAGGGGAATTTAATTTTGGATGGAAAATTAAATGGAAGAATCCATTTAAAATTAGTGACTTGGCATTTTAATTTGAGAAATTAAAAATGCAACTTGACTAGCTAATTGGCATCTCAGGTGGCAAAGTGAGGAATGTGTGATAGAAGCTTACAAGAGCTTCCATATCTCACTATATAACACCCTCATGGCCAGCCCTTCGGTGCTTAATTTTCAGCTGCATTTTCCCTCCATCAAGTGGTGATATCATTTGTTAATAGAAACCACCCTCTAGATTTCCTTCAACAACTTTCTCTCTCTAAAAACTTTCTCACACTTTCTTCATCCTCCTCGTTCAACCTCCTCATATCTTTAGCTAATTGAGAGATGATTGAGAGTGACCTTAGGTGTGTGAACTTTCTTTAGAGGCTCAACACTTGGTGAGCTTTGGATTGATGGAACAAGTTCCTTCAAGGTGGTGACCGTTTTTGCTTCTTTTGGTGATCGGCAATTTTGCAACTTGGATGATTGTTTTGCCACCTTTCCTTCATCATCTTGGAGAAGTTCCAGGTAGTAAGAGTTGTTGTTGTTGCATTCCTATGGGGAGGAGTTGGAGATACCTGGGGAAAAAAGTGAAGAACTCGCTTGGAAAGGGTTCCATTGTGAGAGCTTGCTAGTTACCTTTTGATTTCTCAATTAAGGTAACATTTTCCTATCCTTTAATCCATTATTGAGGTTTGAAATAGATCCATGGGTTGAGGATGTGTTAGTTCATTTTTGCCTAATTTTTGAAATTATTATGGATCCTGGCATTATCTCTACCTTCACATTATTCTAATCAATCCCTTCTTATTAACACTGAAATTTCTCCGAATAGTCATACAGCCACCACAAGAAAATTGGCATTTAGTGGCGTAAACTTTGTGACATTTTATAATATAGTGACACAAAAGAGTATTATGGTAATAGTTATTAAAAATGCCATTATAATTTTGATATTTAGTGGAATTTGATTATTAAATGATAAAGAAAATAGTGATATTTGATTGAAAATGTCAAGATAAATGTATTTCAAAAACATTTAACTAGTGTCACTATTTTTTCAGAAAAATGCCACAAATATATAATTATGGTTTCGTTTGAAAAAAATATCATAAAGTATTTAGTGGTTCTAACTTAGTAATATTTTTGGTGTAAGACACAAAAAATAATATATTGATAATCAGAAAAAAATGTCACTGTCGTAAAATGATTAGTGGCATTTGATTATTAGATGGCATATAAAATTATTGCATTTGATTAAAAATGCCAACAAAGATGTAATTTGATGGCATTTAACTAGTGCCACTAATTTTTCTTAAACAATATCACTCATATTCATTTATGGTGTCACTTAGAAAAAATGCTACAAAATATTTAGTGATACTAGCTTAGTGAAATTCAGTAGAATAATGACACATAAGGGTAATATGGTGACAATTGTTGAAAAGTGTCATTGTAATTTAACATTTAGTGGCATGAGTGACAAAAGAAATAAAAACATTTGATTAAAAATGCCAACATAAATATATTTACAAAGTATTTAAGTGGTGTCACTAATTTTTTTAAAAAATACTACTCATATTTATTTATGGTGTCATTTGTAAAAGATAATGCAAATTATTTAGTGGGCATCTCATTTAACATCGTTTTATAATATGGTGACACATTAACTAATATAACGATAGTACTAAAAAATAATATAATATAATTCTTAGTGGTAATTGATTAAAAATATTATAAAAAAATGTAATTTTGTTGAAATTACTAACATAATTATATGTCAAAAGCATTTAACATAAAAAAATATTACCGATAATTTAGTTATGGTGTGCTATGAAATAAATATCACACAAAAATAGATAAAATATATATCATTACTAATAACTGTAAATTTTATAAATTTATATCATATCATAATACATTGATTAAATTAAATACTTAATATAATTTTAATGTATCAACTAAATTAACCATATGTTTTAAGAAGTATAAAACATTTAAGTTTTTGTCCATTTTTCTCCTCAACTATACATTACTATTATTATTATTATTATTATTATTATTATTATTATTATTATTATTATTATTATTATTATTATTATTATTATTATTATTATTATTTTGAATATTTTGTATCTCTAAATTTAATGTCTAACACTTTTCCATATGTATTATTTAATATAATAATTTTGAGTATATATTTAATAGTTAATTAGAAAAAAATCTCTAATCCTACTTTCATTTTAGTGTTCAGTCCCCATTTGAATTTTTACACACTAAACTCCACACTTTTTCACAAAAATTAGGAATCACTCCCCATATTTCTTAGAAGGACCTATATACCCTTATATTTGGAAAAAACAACAAAATTACTTGAGAAATGCGTTTCCGTAATCAAGAAGAAAATTTTCCTCTTTTTTTTTTTTGTCTGGAAACAACTTCTCAAGGTGTGAAAACAAAAGGGCGCGAAATCATTCTTCCTCCGCCATTGATGTGAGAACGAGAGAAGAAAAAGTGAAAAGAAAATAGAAAAAAGAAAGTCACCAAAATTTTTGCCATTTTTTTGTGACTATGGAAGGAAAAACATCTACAAAAAGAAGCCAAGTGCAAAAAGAAGTGAGCAAAAGAAACACAAGTATGTTTTCTGAACTTGCAGTTCAAATGTTAGTGATTTTTTAGGGTTTAGGGCTTTTATTCATTTTTGAGTCGTTAAACACTTGAATCAATTTGATATACATTTGATTATTGTTGTGAGATGGAAAATTTCTAATTTGTACTTGAAGGGTATGAAAGTTGGACTTGACCTTTTTAGGGTTTATACTTCTTTCTACCTAAAATTATATTATGATGAAATTATACGGTAAAACTATCTGAAAGTGGTAGTGTATTATTTATAGAAGAGAACAACCAAGCTTGTAGTACACATTAGGCAAAAGTGTAGTATATGATCTGTGTAACTAAAGTACAGTTTAGAAGCAAATGTAGTAAAAAATATTCAATCTTGCAATACACATTAGGGAAAAGTCTAGCATATAACTTGGAGTACATTTTAGAGCAAATGTAGAATAAAACATTCAAGCTTGCAGTTCTCATTACGAAAAAGTCTAGTATATGACCTATAGTACATTTTAGAAGCAAATGTAGTATAAAAATTCAAGCTTGGAGTATACATTAGGCAAAAGTGTAGTATATAATTAGTGTAACTGCAGTACATTTTAGGAGCATGTTTAGTACAAAAATATTCAAACCTGTAGTATATATTAAATGAAAGTGTAGTATATAATTTGTATATCTGCAGTACATTTTAGAAGCAACTATAGTATAAAACATTCAAGCCTAAAGTATACACTAACTGAAAGTATAGTATAATATATTATGTGTTTCTAAAGTACATTTTAGAAACTTCTGTAATATAAAACATTCAATCTTGAAGTATAACTTAACTAAAAGTGTAGTATAATATATTATATATTTCTGAAGTACATTTTAGAAGCATTTGTAGTACAAAACATTCAAGTTGACAGTACACATTATCTACAAGGATTAGTTTATTATTTGTTTATATACTAATTTTTCTTTATCTGATTACAGCCAAGCCAAGACATTATGAGGTTTGCTCTCATTGCTCTCCCCAATTTTTTCAGAGTAAATTGGATATTGTAAAGTCTAAGATGGGGTCAAAATATTTTGATGCATTGAAGAAGACCCCTTTTTATATATACATGGATATGCCCAAGTTAAGTTCAAGTTTCATTTAGCTTGAAGCTATACTGAGGAGGTTTGACCCAAAAAGGCTGTCATTTCATTTTTTGGTGGGGGTTAAAGTTCCTTTTTCTGCAGCTGAATTTTCTATGATTTTAGGATTGCCATATGTGGGGCAATCTGTGGATATAACATTGAAGATAAAGTGTTCAACCTTTGACAACCTTTTTTCTGGAAAGCTATAGAATATTACTAGGTCCAAAATAGCTAAAACGTTTGAGGAGTATGTATATAAGGATAGTGAGAAAGATTGGAATAATTTTGTAGGTTGTACATACTTTTTGTTTTTAATTGTTTTTTGTTTCCAACATCAAATTATTGGATTCCACGATTTCTCCTACCATACTTGGACAATTTGTCTAGAGTTGGTCTATATGCATGGGGCATAGCTGCATATAATTTTCTTGACCAAGATATGAAAAACCATATAGGAGTAGGTGGAGAAAAAATCAAGAAATACATTGATGGGTGCACAGTTGGGTTGATGGTAAGTGTTTGCTTCATTTTTCTAACAACATTGATTATATTTATATTCAATTGAGTATAATTTTTGATTCATGAATGGCAAGCATGGGTCTATGAATGCATCCTTTCACTGTCTTCACCAGTGAGTTTGTTTAAGTTTCCACGCTTTTACCAATAGAAGGATAACAAACTCCCACATAATGTGGAGAAGGCAAAGAAAAACTTGAAACAAATTATAGCAGAAATGGTAATAATTGTAATAATTCATTGTTAGCTTTTTGTATAAGAATTTGAATTTGATAATTATTTTCATTGTAATAGGTTGTAGCACTCAAACCTGCTCCAGAGGAGTTAGAATTGGCAGTTTTGATCAAGAAAACAGAGGCTAACAATATTTCCATAAGTCAAGTTCATGTTTGTGATCATACAATATATGAAGTAATTATTGCAACTAAAGTTGAAAAAATTAAATCATTGAAAGAAAAAATTATTTCATTTGATATGATAGCAATGAAGGAGCAGGGTGAGAAAGAGCATCTAGTTGAGCACAAGACTGAGGGGGAGGAGCTTGAAGAGGGAGCTTGTGAGTTTGTAAATGAGGAGGTATTTGATTTGGTAGATGATGCACAAAAAGAAGGGGATGAATCTGAAAACACGATAGATGAAGAAAGTCAAACAAAACACCATCATGATCCTTTAGATTTCACCAAACCTTTAAAGACAGAAGTTTATGTACCAATTCAAGTGGCTGAGTTCAAAGAATCTAAGATTGAAGTGGTAAATGTCATGTCCTCGATTGTGATAGAAGTGCGCAATCGAGAAGATAGGAAGCCAAAATAGATCTCAAGATTTTGTTAGCCCCCCAAGCACCACACTAGCCAAACGAGCAAGAGAAGTGACTAAGACCTATGGTTCTCCTCATCCTTGTCCTCGTCTAAAAAAAGACATAAAACAAGAAGAGAAGGTGTTGTCAATTACTTAATATTTTAAGTTTTTGCATTTTGCATTTCATTTGTAAATTGTCTGTTTGTAATAAATGTATTGATGTCTTATTTTTGATTGGTTAATATTTGTACTTAATGTGATCATATCTTATACTTTTTCATGTTGGTGATATTTGTACATAATGTGCTGTCTTTTGTATTCCAAGTTGGTGATATTTATACTTAATGTGCTATTCTTCTGGACTTCATGTTGGCAATATTTGTATTTCATGTGCTGATTTTTTATACTCCATGTTGCGATATTTGTAGTTCATGTGCTAATCTTTCGTACTTGATAGTTGATCCTTTATACCTAATGTGCTTGAATTTTGTACCCTATGTAGGCATAATTTATACTCCAATAAGGGATACTTTAATAGTTGATACTTTGCACTTAATGTGCTTGAGTCTTGTACTCTATGTTGGCTATATTTGTAATTCAATAGGAGATACTTCAATAGTTGATACTTTGCACTTAATGGGGATGATTTCTGTACTCCATGTTGAATATATTTTGTACTTCAATAGGATATACTTCAATACTTGATACTTTGCACTTAATGTGGATGATTTTTGTACTCCATGTTCAATATATTTTTTACTTCAATAATGGATATTTCAATACTTGATACTTTGCACTTAATGGGGATGATTTTTGTACTCCATGTTCAATATATTTTATACTTCAATAAGGGATACTTCAATACTTGATATTTTGCACTTAATGTCATTGAGTTGTGTACTCCATGTTGGTCATATTTTGTACTTCAATAGGTTATACTTCAATTGTTGATACTTTGTACTTAATGGGCTTGGAATTTGTACTCCATGATGGTATATTTTGTACATCAATAGGGGATACTTCAATACTTGATTCTTTGTATTTTGTGTGCTTGAGTTCTGTACTCCATGTGGGCAATATTTTGTACTTCAATAGGGTATACTTCAATTGTTGATACTTTGTATTTAAAGTGCTTAGATTTTGTGCTCCAAGTTGGCTATATATTGTACTTCAATAAAGGGTACTTCAATACTTGATTCTTTGTACTTAATGTGCTAGTTTCTTGTACTTCAATTGTTACACTTTGTACTTAATGTGCTGTATTTTGTACTACAAGAGACCAAAGACATTAGTCTAATCTTGGTGGCAGAGGAACCAGCTAGCTAAAAGATTGAAGCTCCTAATCCCTATAAAGGAAAGACTGATTATAAAGGTCGGGAACTTATTCCAGTAAAAAAGCAAAAAGTCATCAATAACTTTGTTAGAAGAGATAATTTGGGGTAACAAAATTTGCTTATTATTATTTTTTTTAGATAAATTGGTGTCTGAACTAACAATTAACAATTATGTAGGGTGATTGTCTGGGAAGGATCATGATAGTTTCCAGATGGAAGAAACTTTTGTGAGCTCTTATTTGGAGGAGAACTTATCAATAACATAGTGGATTGCTATATGTCGACATTATGCAGCCCATCTTTTGGCAACAAGTGTCACCACAAGATGTGGTTTATGTCTACAATAGCGCATGTATGTGGTGGTTTTCTAACTTAATTTAGTATCACATTTACAATGAGTATAACTATTTATTTTTATACTTCATAGGCTGACATATTAGGCAGACTCGAGGGACGAAACTTGAAGGATATGAGCGATGAAGAATTCATGGAGATGATACCTACATTTAACTCCTTCACCTTTAAAGATTTGGAAGACCTCACGTTAGATCTTGTAAACCAGTATCTTACATAATCCTATAGATTTGTCGGCACGATCACTGGTTTTTGGTTATCCTTGACACCTCGACTTATTTTTTCTTGTATATAAATTCAATAATGGTCGTCAGATACAAACCAACAGCTACTGCCATTGTAAGTTTGCTTCCTTTCCCTGTGATTTCTTCATAAAGTAGGGAGTCAACAACTGATCAATATTTTTGTAGGCTTTCATTAGGGGTGTCGTATGGATGATTTAATGAGGCCAAAAAAAGCAAACAACAAATGGGTACAGTAGATTGTGGCATCTTTTTGTGCCTTTAGGTAGAATGTTTTGCTAGAGCCACCTTAGTGTTCTGGAGGTCTGCTGGAAAAATGTACATGGACAAATATTGTGCGAAAATGGCATGTACAATATTAAGTCATGAAAATGCCAGGATTTGATTCACACTTTGTATGTAAATGCACATGTAAATTGAGGCATACTTTGTATATAATATTATTTTGTATGTAAGTAAAGTTTTCCATCAAGCATTTATAATATTTTAAATCAACAATACTAAGTGAATTTGAGTATAATTCAAATAAAATGAAGTACAAACCTTAAACGTATGAAGTATAAAATGTGTTTGACTGAAGTACAATTCAGTTCAATTGAAAATGCCAAGTGAATTTGAGTACAATTCGAAGAAAATAAAGTACAAACTTTGAACTTACAAAGTATAAAATAATTGGTTGAAGTACAATTCAGTTCAATTGAAAATATCCAGTGAATTTGAGTATAATTCGAATGAAATGCAGTACAAATCCTAAACTAACGAAGTATAAAACGTGTTACGCTAAAGTACACCTCGATTCCAGTGAAAATTTGAGAATGATTTGATGGAAATGAAGTAGAAATCAAGAAAAAACAAAGTATAAAATGTGTTTCTTTGAAGTTCACTTTGATTTAGTAGAAACGAGGCAAGGAATTTGAGAACTATTCAAAGGAAATAAAGTACAAACCCTGAAAAAATGAAGTATAAAATTTAGTTCTTTGAAGTTCACTTCGATTCAATTGAATCGAGGTAGGGAATTTGCATTCCATTCGAAGGAAATGAAGTACAAACCAAGAAAAAAATAAAGTATAAAATCTATTTCTTCGAAGTTCACTTCGATTCAATTGAAATGAGGCAAGGAATTTGAGAACCATTCGAATGAAATGAAGTACAAACCCTGAACTAATGAAGTATAAATCGTGTTTCACTAAAATACACATCGATTCCAGTGACAATTTGAGAATAATTTAATGGAAATGAAGTACAAGCCTGGAAATAATGAAGTATAAAATTTGTTTGTTTGAAGTTCACTTCGATTCAATTGAAATGAGGCAATGAATTTGAGAACCATTCCAAGGAAATGAAGTACAAACACTAAAATAACGAAGTATAAAGTTTGTTTCTTTGAAGTTAACTTCGATTCAATTGAAACAAGGCAAAGAATTTGAGTTCCATTCAAAGAAACTGAAGTGCGAACCCTGAAATAGTGAAGTATAAGATTTATTTCTTTGAATTTCACTTCGATTCAATTGAAACGAGACAAGGAATTTGAAAACCATTCCAAGAAAATGAGGTACAAACCCTGAAATAATGAAGTATAAAATTTATTTCTTTCAAGTTCACTTCGTTTCAATTGAATAGAGGCATGGAATTTGCGTATCATTCAAAGGAAATGAAGTACAAACTAAGAAAAAATAAAGTACAAAATGTGTTTTTTTGAAGTTTACATTGATTCAATTCAAACAAGATAGGAAATTTGAGTACAATTCAAAGGAAATGAAGTACAAACCCTGAACTAACATGGTAGAAAATGTGTTTCGCTGAAGTACACCTCAGTTCCAATGACAATTTGAGAACCATTCAAAGGAAATGAAGTACAAACTTTGAACAAATGAAGTATAAAATGTGTTTCATTGAAGTACACATCGACTCCAGTGACAATTTGAGAACAATTTAATGGAAATGAAGTACAAACCCTGAAATAATGAAGTATAAAATTTGTTTCTTTGAAGTTCACTTCGATTCAATTGAAATGAGGTAAGGAATTTGAGAACCATTCCAAGGAAATGAAGCACAAACCCTGAAATAAAGAAGCATAAAATTTGTTTCTTTGAAGTTCACTTCGATCTAATTGAATTGAGGCAGAGAATTTGGGTACAATTTGAAAGAAATGAAGTACAAACCCTGAACTAATAAGGTATAAAATGTGTTTCACTGAAGTGCACCTCAATTCCAATGACAGTTTGTGAACCATTCGAAGGATATAAAGTATAAACCCTGAACTAATGAAGTATGAAACATGTTTCGCTAAAGTACACATCAATTCCAGTGACAATTTGAGAATGATTTGATGGAAATAAATTACAAACCCTGAAATAACAAAGTATAAAATTTGTTTCTATGAAGTTCACTTTGATTCAAATGAATCGAGGAAAGGAATATGAGTTTCATTTGAAGCAAATGAAGTACAAACCAAGAAAAAATGAAGTATAAATTTGTTTGTTTGAAGCTCACTTCAATTCAATTGAAACGAGGTAAGGAATTTGAGAACCATTCCAAGGAAATAAAGTACAAACCCTGAAATAACGAAGTATAAAATTTATTTTTTTGAAGTTCACTTCAATTCAATTGAATCAAGGCAGGGAATTTGAGTATAATTTAAAGGAAATGAAATACAAACCCTGAACTAGTGAGGTATAAAATGTGTTTCACTGAAGTACACCTCAATTCCAAAAACAATTTGAAAACCATTCAAAGGATATGAAGTACAAACCTTGAACTAATGAAGCATGCAACGTGTTTCGCTGAAGTACACATCAAATTCGGTGACAATTTGAGAATGATTTAATGGAAAAAAATACAAACCCTAAAATAACGAAGTATAAAATTTATTTCTTTGAAGTTCACTATGATTCAATTGAAATGAGAACAAGGAATTTGAGTTACATTCGAAGGAAATAAAGTACGAATCCTGAAATAACGAAGTATAAAATTTGTTTCTTTGAAGTTCACTTCGATTCAGTAGAAATGAAGCCAGGAATTGGAAAACCATTCCAAGGAATTGAAGTACAAAACCTGAAATACTGAAGTAAAAAATTTATTTCTTTGAAGTTCACTTCGATTCAATTGAATTGAGACAGGGAATTTGCGTACCATTTAAAGGAAATGAAGTACAAACTAAGAAAAAATATTGTACAAAATGCGTTTCTTTGAAGTTTACTTTGATTCAATTGAAACAAAGTAGGGAATTTAAGTACAATTCAAAGAAAATGAAGTACATACTCTGAACTAATGAGGTAGAAAATATGTTGTGCTGAAGCACACCTCGATTACAATGATAATTTGAGAACCATTCGAAGGAAATGAAGTACAAACCCTAAGTAAACAAAGTATAAAATGTGTTTCACTAATGTATACATCGATTCTAGTGACAATTTGAGAACAATTTGATGGAAATGAAGTACAAGCCCTGAAATAATGAAGTATAAAATTTGTTTCTTTGAAGTTCACTTCAATTCAATTGAAACGAGGCAAGGAATTTAAGAACCATTTCAAAGAAATGAAGTGCAAACCTTGAAATAACGAAGAATAAATTTGTTTCTGCGAAGTTCACTTCAATTCAATTGAATCAAGGAAAGAAATATTAGTTCCATTCAAAAGAAATGAAGTACAAACCAAGAAAAAATAAAGTATAAATTTATTTCTTTGAAGTTCACTTCGATTCAATTGAAATGAGGCAAGGAATTTGAGAACCATTCCAAGAAAAAGAAGTACAAACCCTGAAATAGCGAAGAATATAATTTATTTCTTTGAAGTTTACTTTGATTCAATTGAATCATAGCAGGGAATTTGAGTGCTATTCGAAGAAAATGAAGTATAAACCCTAAACTAATGAAGTATAAAATGTGTTTCACTGAAGTACACTTGGATTCCAATGATAATTTGAGAACCATTCAAAGAAAATGAAGTACAAACCTAGAACGAATGAAGTATAAAATGTGATTCGCTGAAGTACACATCGATTCCAGAGGCAACTTGAGAACGATTTGATGGAAATGAAGTACAAACCCAGAAATAACAAAGTATAAAATTTATTTCTTTGAAGTTCACTTCAATCAATTGAAACAAGGTAAGGAATTTGAGAACCATTCTAAGAAAATGAAGTACAAACCCTGAAATAATGAAGTATAAAATTTGTTTCTTTGAGGTTCACTTTGATTCAATTGAATCGAGATAAGAAATTTGAGTTTCATTTAATGGAAATGAAGTACAAACCCTAAAATAACAAAATATAAATTTTGTTTTGTTGAATTTGAGAATTATTCAAAGGAAATAACGTACAAACCCTGAACTAAGAAAGTATGAAACGTATTTCGCTGAAGTAAACATCGACTCCGGTGACAATTTGAGAATCATTAGAAGAAAATAAAGTACAAACCAAGAAAAAATAAAGTATAAAATTTTTTTGTTTGAAGTTCACTTCGATTCAATTGAAACGAGGCAAGGAATTTGAGAACCATTCCAAGGAAATGAAGTACAAAGCCTGAAATAACGAAGTATAAAATTTATTTATTTGAAGTTCACTTCAATTCAATTGAATTGAGGCAAGGAATTTGAGTTCCATTCGAAGGAAATGAAGTACAAACCAAGAAAAAACAAAGTATAAAATTTGCTTATTTGAAGTTCACCTTGATTCAATTGAAATGAATTAAGAAATTTGAGAACCATTCCAAAGAAATGAAGTACAAACACTAAAATAACGAAGTATGAAATTTATTTCTTTGAGGTTCACTTTTATTCAATTGAATTGAAGCAAGGAATTTGAGTTCTTTTTAATGGAAGTGAAGTACAAACCCTGAAATAATGAAGTATAAAATTTGTTTCTTTGAAGTTCACTTTAGTTCAATTGAATCAAGGTAGGGAATTTGCATACCATTCAAATGAAATAAAGTACAAACTAAAAAAAATAAAGTACAAAATGTGTTTATTTGGAGTTCACTTTGATTCAATTGAAACGAGGCAGGGAATTTGAGTACAATTCAAAGGAAATAAAGTACAAACCCTGAACTAATGAGGTATAAAATATGTTTCGCTAAAGTACACCTCGATTTCAATGACAATTTGAGAACCATTTGAAGGAAATAAAGTATAAACGCGGAACTAACAAAGTATGAAACATATTTCATAGAAGTAAACATCGATTCTGATGATAATTTGAGAATGATTTGTTGGAAATGAAGTACGAACTCTGGAATAATGAAGTATAAAATTTGTTTCTTTGAAATTAACTTTGATTCAATTGAAACGAGGCAAGGAATTTCAGAACTATTCCAAGAAAATGAGGCACAAACCCTGATATAACAAAGTATAAAATTTATTTCTTTGAAGTTCACTTCAATTCAATTGAAGTGAGGCAAGTAATTTAAGAACCACTACAAGTAAATAAAGTAAAAATCCTGAAATAACGAAGTATAAGATTTATTTCTTTGAAGTTCCCTTCGATTCAATAGAATAGAGGCAAGGAGTTTAAGTTCTATTCAAAGGAAATGAAGTACAAACCAAGAAAAAAGAGTATAAAAATTGTTTCTTCAAAGTTCACTTTGATTCAATTGAAACAAGGCAAGGACTATGAAAACCATTCGAAGGAAATGAAGTACTAACCCTGAACCAACGAAGTATAAAATATGTTTTGTTGATGTACACATCGATTTCAGTGATAATTTGAGAACGATTTGATGGAAATGAAGTACAAACCTTGAAATAATGAAGTATAAAATTTATTT
>JACGDI010005634.1:4044-15130 GCA_014898725.1 Jacaranda copaia | reverse complement strand
TGTTGAAATACACATTTATTTCACTGACAATTTAGCTACGATTCCATGGAATTGAAGTGCAAATAAAGAAAAAACAAAGTATAAAATGTATTTCTTTGAAGATCACTTCAATTCAACTAAAATGAGGCAAGAATTTGAGTACAATTCGAAGGAATTGAGGTAGAAACCCAAAATAAACAAAGTGTGAATTGTGTTTCGTTGAAGTGCAATTAGATTCTAATGACAATTTGAGTGCGATTTGAAGAAATCGAAGTGCAATCCAAGAAAGGCAAAGTATAAAATACGTTTCATTGAAGTACACTTCGATTCCAATGACAATTTGATTATGATTTGGTGGAACTGACGAGCAATCCAAGAAACAATAATGTATAAAATGTGTTTCTTTGAAATTCACTTCAATTCAACATAAATGAGGTAGAAGTTTTAGTATAATTCAAAGGAATTGAGGTACAAACCCGGAATAAACAAAGTATAAAATCTGTTTAGTTGAAGTATACTTTAATTTCAATGACAATTTGAGTATGATTCGAAATAATTGAGGTGCAAACCTAGAAAAATGCAAGTGTAAAATGTGTTTCTTTTAAGTTCACTTCAACTCAACAGAAACGAGGTAAGAATTTGAGTACAATTCAAAGGAATTGAGGCAAAAACCTAGAACAAAAAAAGTATATAACGTGTTTTGTTGAAGTACACTTCGATTCCAATGAGAATTTTAGTACGATTTGAAAGAATTGAAGTGTAATCCAAGAAAAGGCAAAGTATAAAATGTGTTTCATTGAAGTTCACTTTAATTCAACTGAAAGGAGGCAGGAATTTGAGTACAATTCGAAGGAATTAAGGCACAAACCCGGAATAAACAAAGTATAAAATGTGTTTCGTTGAAGTATACTTCAATTCTAATGACAGTTTGAGTCTAATCTAAAGGAATTGAAGTGCAATCCAAGAAAAGGCAAAGTATAAAATGCATTTTGTTGAAGTACACTTCGATTCCAATGACATTTTGATTACAATTTGATGGAATTGAGGAGTAAACCAAGAAAAAATAATGTTTAAAATGTGTTTCTTTGAAATTCACTTCAATTCAACATAAATGAGGCAGGAGTTTTAGTACAATTCGAAAGAATGGAGGTACAAATCCAGAACAAAGAAAGTATAAAATGTATTTTGTTGAAGCATGCTATAATTTCAATGACAATTTAAGTACGATTTATTGGAATTGAAGTGAAAAGTAAGAGAAAACAAAGTATAAAATGTGTTTTATTGAAGTTCAATTCAATTCAACTAAAACAAGGTAAAAATTTGAGTAAAGTTCAAAAAAAATGAAGCAGAAACCTAGAACAAACAAAATATATAACGTGTTTCTTTGAAATACACTTTGATTCCAATGAGAATTTGAGTACGATTAGAGGAATTGAAGGGCAATCCAAGCAAAGGCAAAGTATTAAATGTGTTTCATTGAAGTTTATTTCAAATCAACTGAAATGAGGTAGAAATTTGAGTACAATTCGAAGAAATTAAGGCGCAAAATTAGAATAAAAAAAGTATAAAATGTGTTTTGTTGAAATGTACTTCGATTTTCATGATAATTTAAGCATGCTTTGAAGGAATTGAAGTACAATCTAAGAAAAGGCAAAGTATTAAATGTGTTTCATTGAAATTCACTTCAATTCATCTCAAATGAGGCTAGAATTTGGGCACAATTAATTTGTTTTAGTACAATTCGAAGGAACTGATGCACAAATTCGAAACAAAGAAAGTATAAAATGTATTTTGTTACAGCACGCTACGATTTTAATGACAATTTGAGTACGATTTATTGGAATTAAAGTGAAAAGCAAGAGAAAATAAAGTATAAAATGTGTTTCATTGAATTTCACTTCAATTAAACTAAAACGAGGAAAGAATTTGAGTACCGTTAAAAACAATTGAGGTAGAAACCCAGAACAAACAAAATATATAACATGTTTTGTTGAAATGCACTTCGATTCCAATGAGAATTTGAGTACGATTCGAAGGAATTAAAGTGCAATCTAAGAAAAGGCAAAGTATTAAATGTGTTTCATTGAAGTTCACTTCACTTCAACTGAAATGAGGTAGGAATTTGAGTATAATTCAAAGAAATTAAGGTACAAACCTAGAATAAATAAAGTATAAAATGTGTTTCGTTGAAATGCACATCGATTTCCATGATAATTTGAGCATAATTTGAAGGAACTGAAGTGCAATCTAAGAAAAGGTAAAGTATTAAATGTGTTTGTTGAAGTTCACATCAATTCAACTGAAATGATGCAGTAACGTGAGTATAATTCGGAGGAATTGAGATACAAACCCAAAACAAATAAAGTATAAAATATGTTTCATTAAAGTACACTTCGATTCCAATGACAATTTGATTACGATTTGATGGAATTGAGTAGCAAACTAAGAAAAAATAATGAATAAAATGTGTTTCTATGAAATTTACTCCAATTCAACATAAACGAAACATTTGTTTTAGTACAATTCGATAGAATTGAGGTACAAACCCGTAATAAACAACGTTTAAAATCTATTTAGTTGAAATATATTTCGATTTCAAAGACAATTTGAGTATGATTCGATGAAATCAAAGTGCAAACCAAGAAAAAAGCAAGAATAAAATGTGTTTCTTTTAAGTTCACTTCAATTCAATAGAAACGAGGCAAGAATTTGAGTACAATTCAAAGGAATTGAGGCAAAAACCAAGAACAAACAAAGTATATAATGTGTTTTATTGAAGTACACTTCGATTCCAATGAGAATTTCAGTACGATTTGAAGGAATTGAAGTGCAATCGAGGAAAAGCCAAAGTATTAAATGTGTTTCGTTGAAGTTGCCTTCAATTCAATCAAAATGAAGTAGGAATTTGAGTACAATTCGAAAGAATTATGGCACATACCTGGAATAAACAAAGTATGAAATATGTTTTGTTGAAATACACTTTGATTTCAATGACAATTTGAGTACGATTTGAAAGAATTGAAGTGCAATCCAGGAAAAGGCAAAGTATAAATGTGTTTCACTCAAGTTCACATCAATTCAACAGAAATAAGGCAGGAATTTGAGTACAATTCGGAGGAATTGAGGTACAAACCCGAAATAAACAAAGTGTAAAATATGTTCCGTTGATGTACACTTTGATTCCAATGTCAATTTGAGTATGATTTATTGGAATTGAAGTGAAAAGCGAAAAAACACAAAGTATAAAATGTGTTACTTTGAAGTTCACTTCACTTCAGCTAAAAAGAGGCAACAATTTTAGTATAATTCGAAGGAATTGAGAAATAAACAAAGTATAAAATGTGTTTCGATGAAGTACCCTTCATTGTCAATGCCAATTTGATTACGATTTGATGGATTTGAGGAGCAAACCAAGAAAAACAAAGTATAAAATGTGTTTCTTTGAAATTGAATTTAATTCAACATAAACAAGCAGGTGTTTTAGTACAATTCAATGGAATTGAGGTACAAACCCGGAATAAATAAAAAGTATAAAATGTGTTTCAATGAAGTATACTTCGTTTTCAATGACAATTTGAGTATGATTTGATGGAATTGAAGTGCAAATGAAGAAAAAACCAAGTACAAAATGTGTTTCTTTGGAATTCACTTTAATTTAACTGAAACGAGGCAGGAATTTGAGAATAATTCAAAGGAATTAAGGCAGTAACCTATAACAAACATAGTATATAACGTGTTTTGTTGAAGGACACTTCTATATGAATGAGAATTAAGTTACGATTTGAAAGAATTGAAGTGCAATCCAAGAAAAGCCAAAGTATAAAATGCGTTTCATTGAGGTACACTTCAATTCAACTGAAATGAGGCAGGAATTTGAGTACAATTCGAAGGAATTGAGAAGCAAACCCGAAATAAACAAAGTATAGAATGTGTTTCATTGAAGTACACTTCAATTCTAATGACAATTTGAGTCCAATTTGAAGGAATTGAAGTGCATTCCAAGAAAAGGTAAAGTATAAAATGAGTTTTGTTGAAGTTCACATCAATTCAACTGAAATGATGTAGCAACGTGAGTATAATTCGAAGGAATTAAGATACAAATCCAAAACAAGTAAAGTATAAAATATATTTCATGGAAGTACACTTCGATTCCAACAAAAATTTGATTACGATTTGATGGAATTGAGTAGCAAACTAAGAAATAATAATGAATAAAATGTGTTTCTATGAAATTTATTCCAATTCAACATAAACGAGACAGTTGTTTTAGTACAATTCAATGGAATTGAGGTACAAACCCATAATAAACAAAGTGTAAAATCTATTTAGTTGAAGTACATTTTGATTTCAATGATAATTTGAGTATGATTCGATAGAATCGAAGTGCAAACTAAGAAAAAAGCAAGTATAAAATGTGTTTCTTTTAAGTTCACTTCAATTCAATAGAAATGAGGCAAGAATTTGAATACAATTCAAAGGAATTGAGGCAAAAACCCAGAACAAACAAAGTATATAATGTGTTTTATTGAAGTGCACTTCGATTCCAATGAGAATTTGAGTGCAATTTGAAGGAATTAAAGTGCAATCTAAGAAAAAGCAAAGTATTAAATGTCTTTCATTAAAGTTCACTTCAATTCAATTGAAATGAGGCAGGAATTTGAGTATAATTCAAAGAAATTAAGGTACAAACTTAGAATAAACAAAGTATAAAATATGTTTCGTTGAAATGCACATCCATTTCCATGATAATTTGAGCACGATTTGAACGAATTGAAGTGCAATCCAAGAAAAGGCAAAGTATTACATGTGTTTTGTTGAAGTTCACATCAATTCAACTGAAATGATGTAGTAACGTGAGTATAATTCAGAGGAATTGAGATACAAACCCGAAACAAATAAAGTATAAAATATGTTTCATTGAAGTACACTTCGATTCCAATGACAATTTGATTACGATTTGATGGAATTGTGTAGCAAACTAAGAAAAAATAATGAATAAAATGTGTTTCTATAAAATTTACTCCAATTCAACATAAACGAGACAATTGTTTTAGTACAATTCAATGGAATTGAGGTACAAACCCGTAATAAACAAAGTATCAAATCTATTTAGTTGATGTACACTTTGATTTCAATGACAATGTGAGTATGATTCAATGGAATTGAAGTGCAAACCAAGAAAAAAGCAAGTATAAAATGTGTTTCTTTTAAGTTCACTTCAATTCAACATAAACGAGGCAAGAATTTGGGTACAATTCAAAGGAATTGAGGCAAAAACCAGGAACAAACAAAGTATATAATGTGTTTTATTGAAGTACACTTCGATTCCAATGAGAATTTGAGGACAATTTGATGGAATTGAAGTGCAATCCAAGAAACGCCAAAGTATTAAATGTGTTTCGTTGAAGTTCCCTTCAATTCATCTGAAATGATGCAAGAATTTGAGTATAATTCGAAAGAATTATGGCACATACCTGGAATAAACAAAGTATGAAATATATTTTGTTGAAATACACTTTGATTTCAATGACAATTTGAGTACGATTTGAAAGAATTGAAGTGCAATCCAGGAAAAGGCAAAGTATAAAATGTGTTTCAATGAAGTTCACTTCAATTCAACTAAAATGAGGCAGGAATTTGAGTACAATTCCAAGGAATTGAAGCACAAACCTGGAATAAACAAAGTATAGAATGTGTTTCATTGAAGTACACTTCAATTCTAATGGCAATTTGAGTCCAATTTGAAGCAATTGAAGTGCAATCCAAGTAAAGGTAAAGTATAAAATGAGTTTCGTTGAAGTACACTTCAATTCTAATGACATTTCGATTACAATTCGAAGGAATTGAGAAGCAAACCAAGAAAAAATAATGTGTAAAATGTGTTTCTTTGAAATTCACTTCAATTCAACATAAACGAGGCAGGAGTTTTAGTACAATTCGAAGGAACTGATGTACAAATTCAAAACAAAGAAAGTATAAAATGTATTTCATAACAGAAAGCTACGATTTTAATGACAATTTGAGTGCGATTTATTGGAATTAAAGTGAAAAGCAAGATGTTTCATTGAAGTTCACTTCAATTAAACTAAAACGAGGTAAGAATTTGAGTACCGTTCAAAAAAATTGAGGCAGAAACGCAGAACAAACAAAATATATAACGTGTTTTGTTGAAGTGCACTTCGATTCCAATGAGAATTTGAGTACGATTTTAAGGAATTAAAGTGCAATCTAAGAAAAGGCAAAGTATTAAATGTGTTTCATTAAAGTTCACTTCAATTCAACTGAAATGAGGCAGGAATTTGAGTATAATTCAAATAAATTAAGGTACAAACCTAGAATAAACTAAGTATAAAATCTGTTTCGTTGAAATGTACTTCGATTTCCATTATAATTTGAGCATGATTTGAAGGAATTGAAGTGTAATTCAAGAAAAGGCAAAGTATTAAATGTGTTTCGTTGAAGTTCACATCAATTCAACTGAAATGATGCAGTAACGTGAGTATAATTCGGAGGAATTGAGATACAAACCCGAAACAAATAAAGTATAAAATATATTTCATAGAGGTATACTTCGATTACAATGACAATTTGATTACGATTTGATGGAATTGAGTAGCAAACTAAGAAAAAATAATGAATAAAATGTGTTTCTACGAAATTTACTCCAATTCAAATAAAAACTAGACAATTGTTTTAGTACAATTCAATGGAATTGAGGTACAAACCCATAATAAACAAAGTATAAAATCTATTTAGTTGAAGTACATTTCAATTTCAATGACAATTTGAGTATGATTCGATGGAATCGAAGTGCAAACCAAGAAAAAAGCAAGTATAAAATGTGTTTCTTTTAAGTTCACTTCAATTCAACAGAAACGAGGCAAGAATTTGAGTACAATTCAAAGGAATTGAGGCAAAAACCCAGAACAAACAAAGTATATAATGTGTTTTATTGAAGTACACTTCGATTCCAATGAGAAATTGAGTACGATTTGAAGGAATTGAAGTGCAATCCAAGAAAAGCCAAAGTATTAAATGTGTTTCATTGAAATTCCCTTCAATTCAACCGAAATAAAACAGGAATTTGAGTACAATTCAAAAGAATTATGGCACATACCTGGAATAAACAAAGTATGAAATATGTTTCGTTGAAATACACTTTGATTTCAATGACAATTTGAGTACGATTTGAAAGAATTGAAGTGCAATCCAGGAAAAGGCAAAGTTTAAATGTGTTTCGCTCAAGTTCACATCAATTCAACAGAAATAAGGTAGGAATTTGAGTACAATTCGGAGGAATTGAGGTACAAACCCGGAACAAACAAAGTATAAAATATGTTTCGTTGATGTACACTTTGATTCCAATGTCAATTTGAGTATGATTTATTGGAATTGAAGTGAAAGCGAAAAAACAAAAAGTATAAAATGTGTTACATTGAAGTTCACTTCACTTCAGCTACAAAGAGGCAGTAATTTGAGTATAATTCGAAGGAACTGAGAAATAAACCCGAAACAAACAAAGTATAAAATGTGTTTCGTTGAAGTACCCTTCATTTTCAATGCCAATTTGATTACAATTTGATGGATATGAGGAGCAAACCAAGAAAAACAAAGTATAAAATGTGTTTCTTTGAAATTGAATTTAATTCAACATAAACGAGCAGGTGTTTTAGTACAATTCAATGGAATTGAGGTACAAATTCAGAATAAAAAAATGTATAAAATGTGTTTCAATGAAGTACACTTCGTTTTCAATGACAATTTGAGTATGATTTGATGGAATTGAAGTGCAAACGAAGAAAAAATCAAGTATAAAATGTGTTTCTTTGGAATTCACTTTAATTCAACTAAAACGAGGTAGGAATTTGAGAATAATTCAAAGGAATTGAGGCAGTAACCTATAACAAACATAGTATATAACGTGTTTTGTTGAAGTACACTTCTATTCAAATGAGAATTTTAGTACGATTTGAAAGAATTGAAGTGCAATCCAAGGAAAGCCAAAGTATAAAATGCGTTCCATTGAGGTACACTTCAATTCAACTGAAATGAGGCAGGAATTTGAGTACAATTCGAAGCAATTGAGGAGCAAACCCAGAATAAATAAAGTATAGAATCTATTTCATTGAAGTACACTTCAATTCTAACGACAACTTGAGTCCAATTTGAAGGAATTGAAGTGCAATCCAAGAAAAGGAAAAGTATAAAATGAGTTTTGTTGAATTTCACATCAATTCAACTGAAATGATGCAGTAACGTGAATATAATTCGGAAGAATTGAGATACAAACCCGAAACAAGTAAAGTATAAAATATATTTCATGGAAGTACACTTCGATTCCAATGACAATTTGATTACGATTAGATGGAATTGAGTAGCAAACTAAGAAAAAATAATGAATAAAATGTGTTTCTATGAAATTTATTCCAATTCAACATAAACGAGACAGTTGTTTCAGTACAATTCGATGGAATTGAGGTACAAACGCGTAATAAACAAAGTGTAAAATCTATTTAGTTGAAGTACATTTTGATTTCAATGACAATTTGAGTAAGATTCGATAGAATTGAAGTGCAAACCAAGAAAAAAGCAAGTATAAAATGTGTTTCTTTTAAGTTCACTTCAATTCAACATAAACGAGGCAAGAATTTGATTACAATTCAAAGGAATTGAGGCAAAAACCCAGAACAAACAAAGTATATAATGTGTTTTATTGAAGTGTACTTTGATTCCAATGAGAATTTGAGTACGATTTGAAGGAATTAAAGTGCAATCTAAGAAAAGGCAAAGTATTAAATGTGTTTCATTAAAGTTCACTTCAATTCAACTGAAATGAGGCAGGAATTTGAGTATAATTCAAAGAAAGTAAGGTACAAACTTAGAATAAACAAAGTATAAAATGTGTTTCGTTGAATGCACATCCATTTCCATGATAATTTGAGCACGATTTGAAGAAACTGAAGTGCAATCCAAGAAAAGGCAAAATATTAAATGTGTTTCGTTGAAGTTCACATCAATTCAACTGAAATGATGCAGTAACGTGATTATAATTCGGAGGAATTAAGATACAAACCCGAAACAAATAATGCATAAAATATGTTTCATTAAAGTACACTTCGAATCTAATGACAATTTGATTACGATTTGATGGAATTGAGTAGCAAACTAAGAAAAAATAATGAATAAAATGTGTTTCTATGAAATTTACTCCAATTCAACATAAACGAGACAGTTGTTTTAGTACAATTCGATGGAATTGAGGTACAAACCTGTAATAAACAAAGTATAAAATCTATTTAGTTGAAGTACATTTCGATTTTAATGACAATTTGAGGATGATTCGATGGAATCAAAGTGTAAACCAAGAAAAAAGCAAGTACAAAATGAGTTTCGTTTAAGTTCACTTCAATTCAACTGAAATGAGGCAAGATTTTGACTACAATTCAAAGGAATTGAGGCAAAAACCCAGAACAAACAAAGTATATAACGTGTTTTATTGAAGTACACTTCGATTCTAATGAGAATTTGAGTGCGATTTGAAGGAATTAAAGTGCAATCTAAGAAAAGGCAAAGTATTAAATATGTTTTATTAAAGTTCACTTCAATTCAACTGAAATAGGGTAGGAATTAGAGTATAATTCAAAGAAATTAAGTTACAAACCTAGAATAAACAAAGTATAAAATGTGTTTCGTTGAAATGCACATCTATTTCCATGATAATTTGAGCACGATTTGAAGGAATTGAAGTGCAATCCAAGAAAAGACAAAGTATTAAATGTGTTTCGTTGAAGTTCACATCAATTCAACTAAAATGATGCAGTAATGTGAGTATAATTCGGAGGAATTGAGATACAAACCCGAAACAAATAAAGTATAAAATATGTTTCATTGAAGTACACTTCGATTCCAATGACAATTTGATTACGATTTGATGGAATTGCATAGCAAACTAAGAAAAAATAATGAATAAAATGTGTTTCTATAAAATTTACTCCAATTCAACATAAATGAGACAGTTGTTTTAGTACAATTCGATGGAATTAAGATACAAACCCGTAATAAACAAAGTATCAAATCTATTTAGTTGAAGTACATTTCGATTTCAATGACAATGTGAGTATGATTCGATGGAATCGAAGTGCAAACCAAGAAAAAAGCAAGTATAAAATGTGTTTCTTTTAAGTTCACTTCAATTCAACAGAAACAAGGCAAGAATTTGAGTACAATTCAAAGGAATTGAGGCAAAAACCAAGAACAAAGTATATAATGTGTTTTATTGAAGTACACTTCGATTCCAATGAGAATTTGAGGACAATTTGAAGGAATTGAAGTGCAATTCGAGAAAAGGTAAAGTATTAAATGTGTTTCGTTGAAGTTCCCTTCAATTCATCCGAAATGAAGCAAGAATTTGAGTACAATTCGAAAGAATTATGGCACATACCTAGAATAAACAAAGTATGGAATATGTTTCATTGAAATACACTTTGATTTCAATGACAATTTGAGTACGATTTGAAAGAATTGAAGTGCAATCCAGGAAAAGGCAAAGTATAAATGTGTTTCGTTGAAATTCACTTCAATTCAATTGAAATGAGGCAAGAATTTGAGTACAATTCGAAGGAATCTAGGTGCAAATCCTGAAGTAATAAAGTGTAAAATGTATTTCATTGAATTATGCTACGATTTCGATGACAATTTGATTATCAATTATTGGAATTGAAGTGAAAAGCAAAAAAACACAAAGTATAAAATGTGTTACTTTGAAGTTCACTTCAATTCAGCTAAAAAGAGGCAGTAATTTGAGTATAATTCGAAGGAATTGAGAAACAAACAAAGTATAAAATGTGTTTCATTGAAGTACCCTTCATTTTCAATGCCAATTTGATTACGATTTAATGGATATGAGGAGCAAACCAAGAAAAACAAAGTATAAAATGTGTTTCTTTGAAATTGAATTCAATTCAACATAAACGAGCAGGTGTTTTAGTACAATTCTATGGAATTGAGGTACAAACCCGGAATAAAAAAAAGTATAAAATGTGTTTCAGTGAAGTACATTTCAATTTCAATGACAATTTGAGTATGATTCGATGGAATTGAAGTGCAA
>JACGDI010005633.1:38579-63753 GCA_014898725.1 Jacaranda copaia | reverse complement strand
GTTTCTCATTTAATGCAGGGCTTATCCTGCTCTTGTTATCAAGTCGAAAAGCATATCCCAGGTGCTTGAGATGCTTCACAGCCCTATGGAACGCCTTGCGAGCATCGTCAAAAGATGTGATCATGCTTACATTCTAAAAAGCAAGTTTCAGGATAAATTACTCGACCGCCTCACGCCGCATCGTCAGAAGGTGTCGGTTGAAGGCCTCATTTACCTCATTGGTAGCCTCTACATGACTTTGATCTTGATCAGAAGTAAAGCTCACCTGTAGGTCTAAGTTGGCCTTCTTTATTATAGAGTCCATTCGACTCCGCTTTTCGACCACCTTGACTAGTTGCTGGTCTTTGGAGTCCAGCTGTTATTGGAGCTTGGCCATCTTTTTATTTAACTGCTTAACCTAAAGTTGGGAGGACTCAAGCTACACTTTGAGGGTTTCCATATCCCCTCCTCCTTACAACTCTTTCCTATCCGTCAAGGCCAACTTTGATCGGTAGTCGATATTGTAGCCCAGTTGTCCCACCTAAAACATAGGATTGCTAGTTCACAATACTATAATAGAAAAGAAGAAGAATAAATTCAATGAGGAATTATCGATCTCGTGCTTAACATATTATAGTGGTAGGCTAATACCCAAAGACCCTTGACCTAGCTAAGGCCCATCAGTATTCACTGGTCAAGTAAAAAGAGCCTTAAGGTCAACCACTTTAGGACATTGCCGCCAGTCATCCCTCCCTAGATGATAAACGTTAAGTCAATTATATCATGGGCCGATTGTGAAACTTAGCGGAGCCAATCAAGAGAGTTGGAATAGTACTCCATCACCAAGTTTTTCGAACAGATCATAACCTGTCACCATATTTTATTTTCCTTTATCCCCTATGGCTTTCTTCGGCACTGAGCCTCTTTGCTCAGCAATTTGCCATTTTCCTTGACCCACAGGGATGGCTTGCACAGGCTTCTCCTGGTGAGCGAATTGGGGTTCTGAAGCTTGTTTGATTTGCGAGAGTAGAGGAGCTGAGGTCGATCATGTTGAACCAACAGGCTTAGTACTAGCTCCTTCTCGTCAAGCGACAGCAGCTCGACGTCATTCCTAGTTTCTTAAAGCCTTGACTTGAGCTTCAGTTTGACTTCTGGCCATTATGTCTTCTCGATCTGCAGACATAAACAAAACAAACAAGTATTAGAGTCGAATAGAAAGATAAGCAGTCACAATTAAAATGGTCGACGAGAATCTTTACTTAGTCAATCACCCACAAGCAAGTCGAGTTAGGTCGACGATAAGCCTGCCAACACCAGACACCTTTCTTCAGTCAGAACTAAGGCCTTCATGTGCCCAAATTCGACCAAATCCCTAACAAAAGGTATTATGCCAGCTAGGTGTCTGGTTCCCAGGCATCTCCATAGACCCTCCCCACTAACCCCTCAAAATGGCAAAAACCCTTGACCCTCGAACATAGAAAAAATATTTTTTCCACTCTTGGCCGTAGGAAGAGGCAGGGGACACTAAAAATTTTCAATGGGGTCGAGCAATCAAGTAGTAAAAATCAGACTCCTCAATACTACCTAATTTTTGCGACATAGGTAAGTGAAATAAATTTGAAAAGTTGGCAAAGGAGGTGGGTTGATTATAAAAGTGCATTAGTACTACAAAACTATAGAGGGTGGCAAAACAATTCAGAAGTAATTGGGTTATGCAAACCTCCAGGCCCACCATGAGATCTACTATCGCTTGTGTGAGGGGGAACCTAAGGCCACATCTCAACCCTTCATCAAATACTGTTATACGCCCACTGGGAGGTCAATGCATTCTACCCTGAGCTCCTGGCACTAATAGCTCATACTCCTTAGGGATATGGTACATCTCCCTACTTTGTATCAGGTCGGCAGAGGATATTTTGGAGGTTATTTTTGAATAATGGTCCGGTGCAAACATTTAACCCCAAGTTACAGAAAAATCACTCAGGCCAGTCTTACCCTCAAAAATAACCCTCACATTGCTTGAGCTGCCGCTCGAAGAACTATCTGAACTGCTATGTTTGGTTGTTCCAATTGCACTCTCAACCTTAGTTTCCCCTAGGACGATACACTCTCAGACCTAATGTCCTTGTTATCGAAACTGCTAGACATTTTTTGCAAAAAAAGAGGAAAAAAAGATCAAATGGGCAAAGTGACTTACAACAGATATCTTGCAAACTCTAAGCGCAAAAAGGTTAGAGAACTTCAAAAGAAGGGATTCGACCATATATAGTTTCAGTAAAAGTGTAAATGAAGACCTATATCCCCATTATTTATAGGTGTTTGTATGCGGAAACCCAAGCGCAGTTATAATTACACCCTACCTCCATATGCTTCGTATTCTGTGAAGTAACTGGCGCATTAAATACAACAAAACTACCATAAACCCTATTCGAGAATTCAAAAACCCTGCTCGAGGATTCAAAAACCCTAGTCAAATGTGAATAACCACCATAACCACCTATGTACTCTATGTTCCTACTCATTAACAAGCTTGATCAAGGCTGCGAGTATAGGGACTCATGATATGTGATAGCCCAACAGGCCCATTCAATGTGCAGAGCCTAACATTAGTTTTGGGCTAAGCCATTCGACAACAACTATCTGGTCGAGTATGTTATTACCGACCACGCTGACAGGAAGCGTCATCCCTTCTAGCCTATTCAACCACCTCTCCAATCGACCAACCCTATCTATTCGAATGTTATCGACCATGTGACTCACTTTGGCGCTGATTTAGATCTATGCTGTATTTATTATTTTGACAAATAGCATGTCTCCACATTAACGGCGCATAATAGTAGGTACAGTCTCTGCCACCAACTCTACTACCTTTGATAGGGAGGCGCCTACCAGAGGTACTATTTACCCTGAAAAATAGGAGATTGTACCACCTGAAATAGTACCAGATCTGGAATGACTATTAACCCCCTGGCAATGACTAAAGCCCACTGCACCTAATAGGGGCACCTTCGACAAATAACATATCAAGAAAATGTTATAAATACCTCATAGCCAACCATGCTTCAAGGAATGTCAAATTCACTATAAGCTCTCAATATTCTATTCGATTATCATATTTCAACCAGAACTGATTTAAGCTTTGGAGTGTTTTAACCGGGGGCACCTCAACTAGTTTAACGTATGTTGCTGTTATAGATCTTAGACCTCAAAAAGAATATCACTTAAACAACTCAACCTCCCAGGTTGAATTTACCCAAACACAACCCTTTTTCACTATAAACGACTTTGAACCTCATCACACCTCAATTTATTTTAAAATATTAATTTATTAACTTAATTTGAATAAATTAATCAAGTAACTTTTTACTTGAGATTATGATCTAAAAATTGTTGATATCATTATTTCATTTATAAACTTCAATTTTTTATAAAAATATTTAATCAATTAATTTTATAGCCCTCATATTCTTTTCAACCTTAAATATAAAAATAAATAAAAAATTATTTTTCGTTTTCATTTTTTCAATTTTTACGAACTACCAAAATATAAATATGCAAACACAATAAATTTATTGTCTAGTGGTTGTATGAGAGAGGACAAACTGCAGTCATCCATTTCATTTCTTTTGCCTCCACATGAAGAAAGAGCCCCAACTTTATTTTTGTTTTTAGTTATAATATTTTCAAAAATTAAAAAATTAACTATATTTCAATATTTTTTGAGTATTTTATTTAAAAATAATAATTTAGGTAGATATAAGAATTTAAATTTAAATGTTTTATATTTTATATTCTTAAAAAAGATATATTTTTCAAAATATATGCATATTTTAATTATTTTAAATTGATAGTAATACTTTTATACCGAATCAAATTTGAATTTAATCATTGTGATAAACGATAATAGACTAGATTGAAAAAATTAAAAATAAAATAAATAGTACTTTTATTGACTAAATATAAAAAGCAAAAAATAAAAAACAAATACAACTAGTATAGTAAACATTTTGTAGGGTACAATGTAAATATTTTGTACTAAAAATTTAAAATATTTTAAATAGTTATGTTTTATTCATTGAGCAAGATTGTTATTTTGTATTAAAAGAAAAAATATAACTATTAAAAAATAATAAGTAAATTATGCGTTTACATAATTTGATTTGATTTTACGTGATTAACAAGAATTTGATAATAATTAATTAATATACGTTAAATGAAGATAAAAATATTACAGTTTAATAAAATAATATAACAATGTATTTAGTAAAAAGTTTTTTTTTTCCTTTTTTGTCTTGGACTCGTCTAAATCCAACCCAACCCATTTTCAATCCATAAATATAAACACATTTTGAACCCAACCCATAACCAACCCAACCTACCCATTTGCCACTACAAATCTTAATCTTGAACCATAAACAAGTAATAAGCCCATAACAAAATTCTTCAAATCCTATTAGAGACAGCAGCAAACTTCAACTTAAATGGACCTTGATAAAATACTAAACACATTCCATGATTCATTCCTTAACACGCAACAAAACAAATACATATCTTTAGGTTATTATTGTCAATCCTGGCATATCATAGTATCTCAAAATCCAAATTGAACATTCAAATGTTTTCACATATACATTCAAACGCTTGATCTATTACAAAATAGTCTCTCCTGCTCCCCATCATTTCTTGCATCTCACTTAGACATGTCTTAGGCAAAGAATAGAGAATAGCAAAGAGGGTGAGTCTTAAGGACTCAGTGAGGGAAAAACATAACAAGAGATAGAGGAAAAATGTTGAATTTCAAATACAATAAGCAAGGTCATTGACAACAATCAGATAATCAATTCATGATTGACAGTAGTAAGATTTAGATTCATAAAATATGAAACGTGTAAACATTTAACTAACTTGTCAGCACCCTTTCTTATTGCTCCCTGATCAAATTAATTGCTCGTACCAGGCATTGGTACACTATAAATAGAATTTCCTTGTCGCTCAATTGCTCGAGGACTCAACTTCGTGGGTAGCAACTTGTTTTTATGGCATGGTCGATCGCATGCCAAATCCTACCACTCATAGTCGCTATCTCCAGCTACAGTAAGTCAAGAACATAGGTGAGTACTAGTTGGTATATCTATCATCATCAGTCTGCTCTACTTGATCGTCTTTTTAAACCTAGCCTTGAGTCCATATTCCCCCCTGTGGCATCCTTTCGGGTGATGTCCCCTCATGGTATCCCATAGGTTAGTAAGATTTAATGCCAACAAATAAAAATTTAACCTTTCAACAATAACATAAATGTAGCAAGGTATGAGTATGAACATCAATACACACTATACGCTGGCTAGCAAGGCCGTTCTGTAATAATAATCAAAGCATTCCGCTAGAATTGGCACTCGATCGATATAATCAATAATCAAGTATGTTGTCAAGGCCGTTTAGGGTTTACAAAGTAAAGCATCAATGAGAACTCAATAGAACAGTTTGGAAGAGGTCTAGGACTGAAATCCTAAGGTGATAATAGGGACAGACCCAAGAGGGCCCCATTAGACATGCCCTATCAACTAGTGCAGCCCTTTGCTTTGCCCGGCACATATTTTATGGTGCTGACCGAACACAACATTTAAAAGAGTCAAGAATACAACAAGGTACAAGTTTGGAATAATTAGTACACAAAATATACTAGTCAACAAGGCTATTTCGGGTTGTAAAATGATTCAACAAGTAATACAGAGTCAGCCAACAAAGTTGTGGGGTACAAAGGAAAGAAATAGAATGATATAATAAGAGTTATGGGCTCCAAAATAGAAATAAGTAATAACCTTCATAGGGTGTACAAGTCAATTAACAAATAACGAACGAGAACTCAAGCAATTACAGATTTCAACAAACACAAGCAAGTATAGTACAAGCACATTTAATCATCACAAGGGTTTATCACAACAATAAAAGTATGAGAAAGTGCCAAATTGGCATACCCTCACAAGAGTTCAACAAATATCGAATAGCTATAATCAAGCTAAATACTAGAACAGTGGAACCTGACCTCAAAAGCCTTAGAAATATGGTTACAGCCTACTAATCTGCAACCTATTGGCCCACAGGACCCATTTTTTTGTCACCTAATCCAAAATAATAATTTACTGTCAAAATCCACAATTGACCTCAATAATCATCATTATGCTTATCATCAACCCAAAATCACTAATTGATCGATTAACATGATAGTTTTAGGTTTAAACAATACTATTGGCCTAAAATGGCCAATAAGGTCGTTATTGCCAAAATAATCCCGATTTTCACTTCAAGCCTAATAACAGAACATAAACTAATTCTTAATTACACACTTAACCTTATATCAGTATTCTAAATCAAAATAAACGGTCCAAATATTTTAATTATCCTATTTATTTCCACTTAGGTCTCAAATCCATATAATTATAGTTTTCTTACTTAAATAATCTCAATACATCTCAAATTAACATATATTAATACAAATCTAGGTCCACTAATTCATACAAGATTCATGCATGTATATAAAGATCACCACTTGGTACACATTTCTTAGCTTTTCTTTCAAAATACAAAATTCATACGAATTTAAAATGGTACAGGAACCCTAAGCTCAATACCAATCTTTACCCAAGAATTTGCTTAGCTGGACCTTGAAATCACAAACCAAGACCACTATTACGATTGCTATGTGAGCTAGAGAAACTATCTCAGAGCTGTTGGAGCGCCACCACGCATAATTGCCGAAATTGACCTAAACCACCACCAAAATGCTCCTCTCAGCTCAACTAAGTAAATTCCCAAGTCAATTTTACAATTCTTCACCAAATTGACCACCAATTGGCAACAAATCGAACTGGCTCACCTTACCACCACCACATGCCACTATGCATAATTCTCCCCCATCACTGGTTGCTTCATGAAATTGAAGACATCAGGACATTCCTTAAGCCGAACCCATCATAACCCACTATTTAGACTAAAGCTTCAACCACCAGAGACTTTGTGACCACCACCTCTACCGTGGTAGTAACTTTAAGTCAAAATTCCAGCCACCACACTCCTGGTTTTGAAAAAGGATGGTACCAATGTGTTTCTTGTGATGAGAGAAGCAAAATGGTATATTACTTGATGGTTTCATCGCTCGCTAGAGGAGGTAGCTGGAAGAGAAAAATGGTGGTTCATGGGAGAAAAATGAAGAAACCAGGGGTTGAATTCCAAAACTTCTGCCCAGCTTCCAATTGGGTCCTTCAAAGTTTAACCCACTTCAATTTTAGTCCCTAGACTAAGTTAGTACCTTAATTTTACCTAGTTGACCCAAAATAATAACCACGCAACCCCAAAACTTATAAAAATGGTCCAAAATCAAGTTTGACTATTTGCAATTTAACCCCAAAACTTTCAATTTTCTTGCAATCAAGTTTTTTTTTAATTTTTTGAGCCCTAAAATTCGACTAATCAATATCTTGAATTCTAAATCTTTATTTCTCAAAAGTGCTGAATTTTAGGGGTGTTTCAGACTCCCCCCTTAAACGAATTTGGTCCCCAAATTCTCATCTGAGTATTATTCTGACTAGCAGAAAATAAGTACATTCAGTCAGTTGATCTACCTTCTCCCTTTGTTAAATTCTGCCAGGATTGCTTCTTCATGTCTCAATACATCTTCGTGCTTCTCAGATGCATCGTATATCCTGACTTGGGTACCTCATCTAGTAATCTTTCTTTCGACACTCACGTCTTTTTACGAAACAGAAGAATGCCTTGAATATTAGTATTGAACTCAAACTCTCTAGAACTTTCAACTTTTCTTTCTGTTTCAACATCCATATACCTTTAGCTTGGGGTTTGTCGCATTTCATCCTGTAATTCGAATTGCACTTATCCATGTAATCCTACTTGCTATATCAATTTCAACATAGCACCCATTGTTAGACTTTTTTATGCTTTTACTTTCAGTAAGTGAGTCATTCCAATCTTTCGGCTCGAGGCATTAGCTACTACATTTGTGTTTCAGGTGATAGGTGATGAAAGAATCACAGTCTTTTAGAATTTCCATCCATTATGCTGTCGCATATTTAGATCCTCATTTAGGTCAAATAGTTGACCTTTTCAAGTTAATTTAGTCAACGTGTCAACTATTTTTAGGAAAATACTGCACCAAACTTTGTTAATAGCCAACAAAAAACTACGAACTTCTATCATGTTTTCCAACCTCTTCCAGTTGACTACTGCCTCTATCTTAGAGGAATTAATCTTTACCCCATCTTGGGATATGAGGCCCAATAAAAGCCACATTCTTTATCCAAAGTTCACACTTACTAAACTTTGCATACAATTAATGCCCTCTCAAAGTTCCTAAACCATGTATAAGTGCTTGACATGGTCTTTTCTAGTCTTCAGCTGGTAGTACTCTTTCTTCAGCTCCAACTTTGAGAAGATTTTAATTCCCATAAAAGGTTAAATAATGTTTTTATGTGGGTGGGGGGTAATAAGCTCACTTCTTTTGAGATTACTTAAGCTATCGTTTTCTATTCATCGACATTAAACTGGATATATTCTATCCCCAACCATCATCTTGGCAATCCCAATTCACGATGTCTGAACTTCAAGTAGCACCGGTACTTATAACATACTTGTTCCTTGATGCCTCAATCACATGCATCTCAATACTTAAGGGTTTTCTAAGAGCCCACAGGACTACTATGCCCACAAATGGCTATTGGCACCACATGTTCACATGTACCTGATATTTACATTAAGGAGTACTCAAGTTCAAACTTAACATGCTAGCCTTCATGACAGGGCATACCTTCACAAATAGTTAGCTACTAGTTAACAAAAACCAAACATACTAGATATAGCTGCGAATAACCCATTTATTACTCCTTAAGTTTGATCTAAGACATTTAGCCAAAAATGTGAGAGATCAAATTCATTTCTAATGTTCAAATAGTACTCTCAACCAATTGTTTCCCTTTTATCTTTGTGATATTTATACTTATCCTTTGCTTATTTTGCCAACCACTAGATATATTGATTTCATTTCAAAGCCAAAAGTGTTTGTCAATCTTAGGCTGACCCAAATCATATTTACTAGTGCATACATAATCAACAAGAATTTCTCTTTTTCAATTCTTAAATGATATCTTTGTTTCATTCAAGTAATCACCATTTCAATAATCCTGAACATAAGCACAAGAGTTTATCCCTTGGCTTCAATTTCCTAAAAGCATGAAAGGTCATTCGCGTATGCCAATATCTGTTTATAAGCATATATGTACCGAGCTTTTTCTTAGTTGAGTTCACCAATGAACTATTAAATTGGAAAAGACCTAAATATACCATTGATACTAATTAAAAAAACCTCAAGAACTTTTGTACTTTGATATATTTTCTGGTCACACTTGATTGTTTACAACCTTGATATAATCGATTCCTTAATGTTCGCAAGATCATAGCCTAAACACATATATAATGTGGCTAGTTTTCTCAAATTTTCAGAGATTTAAAGGTCCTAATCAAGATTTTTATAATCAATCCCGAAATATTATCTTAATTCATAATGTCTATATTGCAAATAGAAGGGTAATTCTTGGCCTACCTTCTCCTTAAGTTCCCCATTTAGTAGTATCCATTCCTTAACTTCGATTCTAATCATCCCAGATACATGCATTAGGTTATATGGTTTATAGGAAAAAAATATCTCAGTTTCTCAAACTTGATAGGTTTTGTCGAGCTATTACCACTTCTACTGATTCTTATCGGTAATGCAAGATGCCTCCTAAGAAAAATAAACAGATACTTATTTTTTTTAGTCATCAAGTTACTTGATACTCCAAATGTCAATCCTTAGTCCAAACCCTTACGTTTTACTTATTTAATCCTTTTCATGATTGAAAGAGGTAAAACTCTAGAGATTTATCAGGGCCATCCTTCATATGGTTTTTGTTGTATTCCCAAGATCACTAACCTTATTTGCACATCAATAAGGTTTTAAGATCCGTTCTTCTACTGTACTAAGTTTATACCACACATCTTTCTATTTTCGGATATACTATCAGGGGAGAAATAAAACCTAATATCACCTTCAGTTCTTCCTAGGGAATAGTTCTAATGCAAGCATCCTTAATTGCTCCTTATTGCTCAGTCCAATTCCACTTGTTCGATTTCTTTAATAATTTCTTATAACCTTATTGTTACCAACAACAATCTCCCGGTAATCATAACGTTTGAGTCATACCATACAAATTTATCCAGTACTAATCTATCTGAATAATCTTTTAAATCATCAAATGCACCTTTGTTCAGGAGAATCTTTAACTTAAAATTTTAAAATCTCACAAAATACATCTAAACATGAGTTATTTCTCCAAATTTCATCTTTTTGAAATTCAAAGGCTCTATGCTTGACATTTTAGATTACTGGGTCACACACACTAGTTGCCCTAGAGACGTATCCTTTCATCATTGATTATTTCTTAATTTCTATTGCTTATGATCTCAATTTCCTATCATCATATCTCTTGTCAACATAATAATACCGTCTGTGCTATAATTGTATATACACATCAAATACTCTTTTTCTTAACGGCATTCTATCTATCATATTTATCTTTCTGTCATGTCACCCTATACCTTTAGACACTGTCAAATTTTGAATTTTTTTTTTTGCATACGCCAAAATGTCACTTAGTCCTAATAATCGCGCATTTCTTAAATGTACTGCTACCCACAATAACCCATATCCTGTATACCTACATAACTAAATTTTCTTTCGTAAGCAATTGGCAAGAATTCATTCATCTCAAGGTAATCACCTTCTCGTACAATGTATGTTCCTAGGATAAACCTTATTCATCGTCTAAGTTTTCTCTATGGATCCTCCTCCATCTGGGCTCATATGGCATGAAGTCCTTGCACTTAAACAACCATTATCCTAGCTTGTTCTCATTCCCATACAAAACCATCCATAAACCTCTCCATGTTGTAGCCCTAAAAACCCAATATCAATTCTCAAATAGCTAACTCTGCTTGGCTTGGCATGAACGACTCATGCTAATCGCAAACCTATCCTTGAATGTCCCACACATCCTTTGCAAACTCACTTTCTCTTGTTCTAAAGCTCATTTCTTCCTCAAGAGACTCTTTTCCTCTATTTGTCAACCATCCCGCAATACAAAAATCACAAAAATTCATCTCATTAACACCAGACTATTTAAATTCATTCCTAATTCCCTTAGCTCCTACAAAACCTTTCAATATACATCAAACACTCAGAGTTCAAATTCTAACTAACCTAAATGGAAGGTTAGCTATGAATCCCAATGATATTCAACACCTAGGTCATTGACAACCTAAGTTCTGATACCTCCTCTGTAGCATCCCTTTTTAGGACAGCATCCAAGCAGAGGTGCCACCAATTTCAATCTTAATCTTGAACTATAAACAAGTAATAAGCCCATAAGAAAATTCTTCAGATCCTATCAAAGACAGTAGCAAACTTCAACTTAAATGGACCTTGATAAAATACTAAACACATTCATGGTTAATTCCTTAACACTCAACAAAACACATACATATCTTTAGGTTATCGTATCAATCTTGGCATATCATAGTATCCCAAAATCTAAATTGAACATTCAAATGTTTTCGCATATACATTCAAATACCTTATCTATTACAAAATAGTCTCTCCTGCTCACCATCATCTCTTGTATCTCATTTAGACCTGTCTGGGGAAAAGAATAGAGAATAGCAAAAAACACGAGTCTTAAGGAGTCAGTAAGGGAAAAACATAACAAGAGATAGAGAAAAATATTGAATTTCAATTGCAATAAGTAAGGCCATTGATAACAATCAGATAATCAATTCATGATTGATGGTAATCAGATTTAGATTCATAAAATATGAAACATATAAACATTTAACTGACTTGCTGGCATCCTTTCTTATTGCTCCTTGATCAAATTATAATTGCTAGTATCGAGCATCGATATACTATAAATAGAATTTTCTTGTCGCTCTGTTGCTCGAGCACTCAGCTTAATGGGTAACAATTTATTTTTATAGCATGGTTGATCGCATGCTAGATCCTACTACTCATAGTTTGCTATCTCCAGCTACCTATAAGTCAAGATCGTAGATGGGTACTAGTTGGTAAATCTATCACTATCGATCCATTCCACCCAGTCGTCTTGTCAAACCTAGCCCCAGGCCCATATTCCCCTCTGTTAGTGTCTCTCCAGGTGATGTCCCCTCATGGTGCCCCATTATTTAGTAAGATTTAACGCCAGCAAATAAAAATTTAACCTTTCAACAATAACATAAACATAACAAAGTACAAGTATAAACAACAATACACATTATACATTGGCCGGCAAGGTCATTTTGTAATAATAATCCAAGTATTCAACAGGGATTGGCACTCAGCTAATATAATCAATAATCAAGTATGTTGTCAAGGCCGTTTAGGGTTTACAAAGTAAAGCATCAATGGGAACTCAATAGAACAATTTGGAAGAGGTCTAGTACTGAAATCTTAAGGTGCTAATAGGGACAGACTCAAGATAGGCCCCTACTGGGCATGCCCTATCAACTAGTGTGGCCCTTTGCTCTGCTCAGCACATATTTTATTATATGAACCAAACACAACATTTAAAAGAGTCAAAAATACAATAAGGTGCAAGTTTGGAACAATTAGTAAACATAAAAAACTAGTCAACAAGGCCATTTCAAGTTGCAAAATGATTTAACAAGTAATACAGGGTCAGTCGGCAAGGTTGTAGGGTACAAGGGACAAAAATCAAATGATATAATAAGAGTTCTGGGCAGGCTCCATAATAGAAATAAGTAATAACGCTCAGAGAAGTCTACAAGTCAATTAACAAATAATGAACGACAACTTAAGCAATTATAGATTTCAACAAACACGAGCAAGTATAGTACAAGCACATTTAACCCTCATATAGGTTTATCACAACAATAGAAGTATGAGAAAATGCTAGATTAGCTGACCCTCACAGGGGATCAACAAATATCGAATAGCTATAATCAAGCTAAATACCAATGCAGTGAAACCTCACCTTTAGAGCCTTAGAAATATGGTTACAACATATTAGTTTGCAGCCTACTAGCCCACAGGACCTATTTCTTCGTCACCTAATCCAAAATAATAATTTACTATCAAAATCTACAATTGACCTCAATAATCATCATTGTGCTTATCACCAATCCAAAATCACTAATTGATTGATTAGCATGATAGTTTGAGGCTTAAACGGTACTATCGGCCTAAAATGACCAATAAAGTCGTGATTGCCAAAATAATCCCAATTTTCATATCAAGCCTAATAGCAGAACATAAACTAATTCTCAATTACATATTTAACCTTATATCAGTATCTCAAATCAAAATAAATGTTCCAGATATCTTAATTATCCCAATCATTTTCACTTATGTCTCAAATCCATAAAATTATGGTTTTCTTACTTAAATGATCTCAATATATCCCAAATTAACATATATTAATACAAATCTAAGTCCACAAATTCATACGAGAGCCATGCATGTCACCACTTGGTACACATTTCTTAGCTTTTCTTTCAAAATACAAAATTCATACGAATTTAAAACAGTACAAGGACCATAAGCTCAACACCAATCTTTACTTAAGAATTTGCTTAACTGAACCACAAAATCATGAACCAAGACCACCGTTACGATCCCCATGATGAGCTGAAGAAACTTTCTTAGAGTCGCCAGAATGCCATTGCGCACAATCGCTGGAATTGACCTAAGCCATCACCAAAATGCTCCTTTCAGCTCAACTAAGTAAACCCCCTAATCAATTTTTCAATTCTATGCCAAATTGATCATCAATTGGCCAAAAAATCAAATTGAGTTACCTTATTGCCGTCATGTGCTACCGCATATAATTTTTCTCCATTGTTGGTTGGTTTGTGAAATTGAAGACACCAAGATGCTCCTTGAACCTAACCTATCACAACCCACCATTCAAACTAAAGCTTTAGCCACTGAAGACTTTACGACCACCACCTCCACCGCAGTAGTAGTTTCAAGTCAAAATTTTGGCCACCATACTACCTGGTTTTGGAAAAGGATAGTACCAATGTGTTCCTCATGGAAAGAGGAGCAAATGGTATATAACTTGATAGGTTTTGTCGCTCACTGGAGAGGGTGGTTGTAGGAGGAAGACGGTGGTTCATGGGGAAAAAATGAAGAAAACTGGGATTGAATTGCTATATATAGCCTTAGTTTTCAAAATCCAATTTTCCAAAACTTCTGCCCAGCTTCCAATTGGGTCTTCCAAAGTTTAACCCTCTTCAATTTCAGTCCCTGGATTAAGTTAGTGCCATATTTTCACCTAGTTGACCTAAAATAATAGCCATGCAACCCTACAACTTATAAAAATGGTCCAAATCAAGTCTTGACTATTTGCATTTTAACCCTCAAAACTTTCAATTTTCTTGCAATTAAGTCCTTTTTATTTTTTTTCGAGCCCTAAAAACCAACCAATCAATATCTTGAATTCTAATTCTTATTTCTCAAAATGCTAATTTTCAGGGTTGTTACAATATAAACCATTATATTTTACATATTAATAATTTAACAATAAAAAAATTGATATGTACTATTGATCGAAATTAATTACATCTAATTAATGGTGATAGTGTATAAATGTATTAGGCAATTTTAGGATATTTATTTTAATCAAACATAAATTATAATAAATAATATATTTATATATTTAATTGCAAAATGTTTATTTTAATAAGTAATTTTAGTAGTACCGAAAATACATTTATTTTAATAAATGTGTTCTATTTAAATGTATTAATAGAATTTATTTATTAAATTGATAAATAAATTAATTTAATATATTATAGTTATTTTAATTGAATTTAAAAGTATCAGTGGATTTATACACATATTAATTTTGTGATTTAGAAGTTTAATAAAGAGAGAAAAATGTTAATGTAAATAATAATTTTGTGAATTTTTAGTTTAATGAAGTGTGCCAATCCATAAAGGAGTTGTAGTCCTTTATTTGGCAAGTAATATGTTAATTCATAAGTCGCAAATTATGTTAACAATTACAGTTACTGATGGCTAATACGAGTTAACTGTAGTACTATGACATACACAAGCATAGTTCATCATTTCACGTACTAATTAGCAATAAAGTCTAAAGATCTCCTTATGCAACAGCCTACTATAGGGATGGTAGATTGTTAGGTTTGCACCAAGCAATGCTGACCTCACTAGTACTAGTGGAACTTGATGCACATTGTATCCTCATGTTTGGAAGGAGTCCATGCCATATGCTAGCTTGACCATCGACGAAGGCCTTGTTAGTTTGATTTTGATCGGCATCGTGCGGTGGAGGTACATATAGAGCATCATGATGGGCATCTCTTTTCCTCCATGATCGTATAAATGATAATGTCGGTACATGCATACACTGGTTATGAAATGATGTACGAGATGCATCAGAACCTGCAACAACAATCAGGTTAAGGTAATCCCCACCCAACTATACTCCAGCATCAACACCATCTTCCATATTACCCGTATGGTTAGATAGTGTCAGCTCCTCAAATATCTCACATAATAAATCATAGCGGGGCTCTCCCTGTTCCAAATAATGTGAATATGAAGGGTTGATTTGTAAAGGGAAGACAATTAAAAATATTTCTTAGATTGTAGTTCAAATGGATACAAAAATTAATTTGAATAAATAATTTGTTATATTGAACATGTACTTACTCAATCAAACCTATCACACAAATCAAGTGGCATATGTATCTCTCTCGTATGTCCATTATATTGTACACCTGGGTGCTTCAAGATTATGCACGTTATTTTGTACATATATTTCAAATTATTGAACCACATAGCAATGAACTCTGTGGTGAAAAGCCGCTAGAAATGTCGCCTCAACTTATATGCTAATTCAGACATATATATCTCAACGTACATGTCATTAGTCAAGGAGACGATGGTGTTAGCATCTAACAACATGTGGATAAATCTGTCCTCCACATCTTGAACCTACACATCAGGGCTATGAGAAGTAAAAACATCTAACGATTGATGTCGGCTCATAACACAACCTACATTTGCATTAACAATGAATATACTTCATCATACTTCCATACCTATAAATCTTGAAATAATACATATTATAAATAGCATGAGTAACATGTATACAACATCAAAATTCATGTCACTTATTTAGTCAAAGTTACAATAGCGTCAAAATTAGTAATGAAACATATGTCAAACATCCTTCACATGTTCACTTTTTTGAAACATCGTTAAAATTCATGCTACTACTAGTAACTTCATAAGTACAGCAACTAGAAGAATTACAACCACATATATGACAAAGATAAGACATCCACATAATGGGATAAGTAGTGATGATTCGGGGAGGCCAGCATATGTAGCATGTGATAGTCCTGGGTGGTTATCACCGCCAAACCTACTACTAATGCCCGTATCAGTAAGAGTGCTCCTTGATGTAAGATGAGCAGAACTGTCGGCATTCTAATAACACTATGATCCAGTAAACGTATTAGAGCTGTGCTGTCTAAAACTTTGATGACTTTGAGTCCATGAGTCAACCCATATGAAAAAGCCTAGGTGATCTCTCCCCATTGGACATCTATAGAAAAATCTACTGTAATTTACAGGTGTTTTAGCCATATATACCCTCATTGGTGTTACTTCGTAAGCACATAAGGGAGGGTTGTGTGTACCCATCAGTGCTAGATAAGATAAATAAGCTACACACAATATACACATGATTATTATGATAGATAAAAAGGGAAAAAAATTCGGCAAGCATGTAATCACATAAGGCACAATAATTTGTCCAATATAGCATATGGAAAAAGACAATATCCCTAAACACATAAGTAAGTAAGACAACAAACCATCATAACTAATAGATATTACATATGATATGATACTTAATACATAAGCACACATAATTGTACCCACTCATGTTGCCCGCGATTAAGTCAAGTTAGTGCCAACGGTTCTACATTTGCATTGCTATTTGATCCTTGAACGCAGATTGTGCATTAATCTCTTCTTGGCTTGGATGACCTCTACAGTAGAAGGTATGCCAATCTCTCATTCTCTATGAGCAGATCATTAAAAATTTTATCATCATAACTGAACTTATGAATAAAATTATGTAAAACACAACAAGCAATGACCAAATCCCTCTAATGATCAAGCAAGTAGTTAGGCATCCCTTATCCTAGAATTGGAAACCTCTTCTTTAGAACCCCAAATGACTATTCTATGTGGTTCCTTAATCTTGAATGTGCATGATTGAACATCTCTCTAGGACTATTAGAGGCAGTAGAATTTCTGAACTCTTGCATATGGTAACGCGATTATCTATATAGTGCAAGAAAGTACATATAGTTCACAAAACCGGCATCCATAAGATAGCATTTTTTTGAGATAGAGAAAACAACACCATCTAAATCATTATATCCCAACTTGCCATGCAACTTATAATAGAATGATACAATATGGATGATTCTATTATAATTAGTAACCTGGTGGAGGAAATGGAACCACAAGTCTTTTTGAATTGCCATGAGCAAAACCCTTGCATCATTAGCGCTGTCTTCCCATCCCACATTCACGTACATGAACATAAGGTCGAAATCACATATAGCAAGCACATTCTAACATGTTTAGCTCTTATGTGACCTATATGCTTCTTGTTGAGTATTAAGGAACCACGCCGTGATAAAGGTGCCATCGATCGCTCATATGGCTCCTTATATAGTGAAAAATATGTTACTTAAAGAGGTGATGCCAATTGATTTATTTATACAAAAAAGAAGTATTAATCATAATCAAGCAAACCTCAAAGTAAGGATAAAATTCAAGATTCCCCGCAATTTGTTGTGCTACTTCTTCAAATCGTTGTAAAGATATGATTTCAAGCACCAAGTAGAGAAGCGCATGTAAAACTTTATGTATGTGGCGATTGACAGTCGACAGGGAATGTTGGAACCTTTCCATGCTATTACGTTGTCTTTAGTAAATCCCAACGGTCTAAATGAACATAGCGACCTCTTCAACAATAGAGACTCATGATATAAAAGTATATATTAGTATGCCCCGAGACATCTTTACGTCAACCAGTACCTTAAATGCAGGTTTCATCATTTGGATATTATCGTAAAACCTTTGTGGGTATGCGTTCAATATTTTGGCTATCCAGTCAGCACCTTGCATCCAAGAGTTATTGCGAGGAATCCTTCTTGGTGCCAAGTTTGGTGCAATAATCTCCGTGATGAAAAATAACTCCTTTATTCCATCTAAAATGTTACTTCCTAGGGTGCCCAGACTAGTATCACATTCACTCTCTGTGGTATGATACATTGACCTCAAGCCACTTCCCATATTGTTGGAAATTAATGTATAAATTGTTTATTTAATTTACTTAAATTGTACTCACATATTTGAATATAAAAGATATACCAAAATGAGAACACTAGCGAAGTGAATACTATGAAACAAACAATCTTACAATAGTACAACTCATAATAAGGAACATCATAAACATGAAATATAATGTTTGGTATGACATACTAAAGTGCATAAATTTAACATACATAGCAATAAACACACAAATTGGGACAAACATCAATGGAAGACTATCGAGTTCAATATGAGATATGGGCACATTTGGGACAATAGTCATATGTACCCTAGGGACTCAACCTAAATCTACCTCTCACCATCGCTAAGATGGGTGAAAAAGGAACACATAGTGGTACTCTACAAAGCATTAATAGCTTTGGCAAAAAGGCTATTAGGGAGTCTTTCCACACACTAGAGTGAATCAATACAAGATTCTATTAACTTCTCAGTGTTAGTGCCAATCCTATTTGACTTGGCATCCTTCAAGTTGTCCCCTTTATCGAGGGCATCAGTCACACAAGTTTTCTTTTCCACTTATGGCATCATTCTTCTTCTACGTGCAAGACCACCTGAGGTCTCGGCTATGTCTATCAAGTCCTCACCATAACTGCCCAACAATCTAGAATGACTATCTCCTCCAAAATTTATATTTATGCTGGGCACCCTATCCTCATCTGAAGGATTCATTGGCTGCAACAAAGATCAGAGCTATGAACCCATCGCCATGGAACCTTAAAATATCTTTGTACAAAACTTATAATGTGGCAGCCCATGCTCGATCACATGTGCATCATTTAGATGCTCCTATTCCATTGATAGCATTGTGAATATCAAGTAGGAGAAATTGAAAGTAGATGGATAAATGAAGCGATAATGAAATGAATGACAGAGGAATGGCAAATGACATTACTGACATCCAATGTTGAATTCAAGGTGGGGATCTTATCATTGTATTTCTTCATAGTCCCAACCAAAACCTGTCTCCTCAGTTATTGGTTGGTGGAATAAGTGCCATGCTATTCGAATCGATTCCACTTGATTTTACACTGAGATATAGTGTAAGTAAACTGACAATGGGTATGAGCATTTAATTTGTTGCAAATTCTTTCCCACATGAAACCCAAAAAAGTACTGTTCAACAACTGACCATTGACAAACTCTTCATAGCATGGCTCAATGAACGCAATCTCATTCTCATGAGGCCAACGCGTGGTACTAGACTTGCCATGCCCTCAGTTGGACATGTTAGAAGGTTGTTGGTCGTGTGGAATCATCTGAGTACCATGACATATTTTTGAAAAAAATTGAATTTCTTACAGTCATACTAATTGTGTACGCACTAAGCCATGTGTGTTCAAGAAGTATATGTCTGTTTTAGTAGCGTACTATAGTTGTATATCATAGTAATTGAAAACATAATCTTACATTCCATTTTTTGTCCCTTCTTTTTTCTCAACCCAAAATCATATACGCCATAACACTAGGGAGGTCAAATTTGCTCATTTGTTCATATTTTATTTAAGTACAATTTTAAGAATAAGTTTAAATATTTTAGTTAAAAAAATCTTTTTATATAATTTAATTGCATCCAAGAGTTATAGGGATAGGAATAAGCTCATTTGTTTATATATTATTTAAGTAAAATTTAAATAATATTTTTAAATATTTTTTTAAATAATACTTGCAAATAATTTAACTGCATGTCACTTATAGGGATGGAAATAGGTTCATTATTTACACATGCTCATTTCTTGATATTTTATTTAAGTCAAATTTAAATGATAGATATAAATAATATATTAAAATAATCTTTTTAAATAATTTAAATGCATGTTGATTATAGGGATGGAAATAAGCTCATTTGTTCATATTTTGTTTAAGTAACATTTAAATGATAAATATAAATAATGTGATAGACTTATTAATCTTTTTATATAATTTAACTGCATCTTGCTTGTAGCGATTGAAATAAGCTCATTTGTTCATATATTATTTAATTAAAATTTAAATAATATTTTTAAATAATACCTTCAAATCATAATTTAACTGCATCTTCCTTATAGGGATGGAAATAGGTTTATTTGTTCATATTTTATTAAAGAAAAATTTAAATAATATCTTTAACTAATGGGCCACATTGTAGTTACTATTTCACTAACTCAAATGAATATATCTCTCACTTGTTACTATTTAATTAAATAAAATATAAACAATTTATTTACATAATTTATTTAAGCCCGTATCTAACTGCATCAATCTTTTAGGAATGAAAATAAGCTCATTTATGCATATTTTATTTGAGTAAGACTTAAATAATTTATTGAAATGATTTCTTAAAGTTGAATTTCTGTTTTGTTGTTGAAATGACTAGGAGTTCATTATTTCATGCCCCCCTCAATATATTTTATTTGCATAATTTAGGTAAATCTTTCTTATCCAAATGGATAAATTATTGATATTTTGTGTGTGTAAAATTTACTTCATTTATTTTAATGATATATGTTAAATTGTAACATATTTTAACACTTCATTCTTTTTTTTTTTTGTTTAGCATATTCTTTTTAACATATTCTTTTTTTTTTATTGTTACTTCATATACTTCATTCTTCATTTTTTCAATCAAATATTATAAAATAAAAACTTTTTGAAAATAAAATATTTAAACAATTGAACTAGTACATAGTTATTTAAGCAAGCTATTTAAATAGTTTGATATTTATGTAATTTATAATTTTGTAATTGTATCAATACTTCTCACTTTCAGCTATATTATTTAAAAATTATTTGATCTCTTACTTAAATGATTATGCAAAAATTAATATCATCTACTATGATAGGTGTGGAAATATGATTGTTTCTGTCAATATACTTAAATAAGTGGTGTGCAAACCCCATTTAAATGAAATTAACATGAATCGAGCACTGGAAAAACGAAAAAAATTCAAGAAAGAACATTTGGAGCATCATGAAGTAAACATCACATATAATAAAAAAGAAAATAACATGATATATTACAAAATGTCCAAATAATTATTCAGGGGAATCACAAATATAAACATTTAATTAGTAATAGGAATTGATAATCTAAGGACAATGCCCATTTATAACAATACGCTTTCTACACTTAACTAATAATGTTAAAACATAAACTTGAAACCAATATTTTTACATGAAGTTACCTCCAACATGTAAGATAAGATGGTGACCATGGAGGTATACTTACTTCTCCACTCAAGGGGTAGAGAAACCCCAAGAGTGGCGCCTTTGCATTAATAGTTGGTATGTAACAGACTATAGAAGTAATGTAGCAGTCAACTAAGAAAAGAAATCTATACAAATCATACAATGTTTTATGTTCATGCACCAAAATATGTGGAACAAAATTGAAGCTAATATAATCCCCTAATAGGTAAGCATCACAAAACTTATAAAATTTTCCAAATTTTTCATTTCACAGTACTAACATGATTTACAACATGCCTAAGTAAACCCAACAAAGCAGCAAGTTAGGAAAAAACTCACAATAAAACTAAGAGCAAAAGATAAAGGTGATTCTTTCAACTTTCCCTTTCTAGAATCAACATCCACACTCCCAACAGACCCCAAGTTGTCCCCAAAGCTGGAAGATGTTTGGCTACTCATTGTGCAAATGTGTGCAGTGTTTGAGTAGATGAAAAGGGAGTGATAGTATGGGCTGTGTGCAATGGTATTTTACTTTGAGAAGTGTTAAGAGATATATATATATATAGAAGATATATAGGTAATAAATGAAGGGCATGTAGCCAAAAAATCATGAAATTCTTGTTCCACATTTTTAAAGTGGATGTGATATCATAGGTTGTGTTTGTCAGCCTTACTTGAACAACAAAAAAAGAGCCTAACATGTGCGGGATGATGTTTGTGCATATAATGTGAGGAAATAGTCACATATAACACATCTCAACATCACATAGTAAAAGAACATAAGCCACAATATAGATAAACTAAGCAACAAATTAGCAATGACCAAAGAATGCTAATCCAAACATGTTTTTCCTTAGCCTCAAACAAATATAATAACAATTAGAAGGCAATATTCCCCCAAAACTTCATAAACATTTGACCTCAAATCCCATAATATCCCAACTTCATCAGTTCAACAAAGGAAAACCCATACAGTTGCCATAAATATGTAGAACTTTACATAATTGAAATTGAAATAAAACCTCATGTTATATGCACACGCATGTAGGTGAACATCTTAATTGTATAACAAGACCCATCTGTCCAATTTCAATTCTAACAATCACCCAACACATGTACGCCAAGATCCTCACTTATTCATGCACTGGACACATTCACAAAAAAGATTTGGTTAAACCACAATGAAAACTATACAACCTATTAAAGGTAATCCCCACCCACATGCATTTGGCCCACAAATAGGTATTTTCCCCAACCCCCCTCAACATGTCATAGAAAATAAAAAAACAAGGGATGCTCTTTTTCTGGGGTAAATTAAAAATTAACGAAGAATGCCAATCAATACCCATTGTGTTCAAACAAACAAGGCAGAATACTAAAATTCGATTGCAAAATCGTCAGCCTCAAATCGAAGTCCATGGTACACTTTTGTCAAAAATTGATTCACAAACATGAATCCTAGAAGAAAAAATACATGATTTACAGTTTTCCTAAACCATAACTGAAAATTGCGACCTTCAACCAGTATATTACAACCCATATGAACAATTTTTCACTGCAAACCTTCAATCGATGTATGTTGAAGGTCTTTTGCTCAATTTTTTTTTTCTTCCAACAAAAACATAATTGAGTGGAAACCAAATAGGGCAACAGTTTTTGTGTAAAAAAGATGGAACCGTGGGTTGTTTGGCTAACGAAAATGGGGTTTGGGGGAAAAGAGAAGACGGGAATAAGGGAAGAGGAAGATGGGAATGGAGGAGAGAGGAGACGACTAGAATGAGGGGAGAAAGAAGGGCCAAACAATTTTGGGGGTGCAGGGTAGGGTTTGGTATTTTGAAAATATTTTGGAAGTGATTTTTTGGGTAAAAAATTTTTGTGTTTTGGAAGATTATTTAGAGAATGTGTACCCATTCTAAGATTGTCCTAGGAGTTGGACATTATCTTGGGAAAACGCTAAAGAACAAAGCTTAAGTAATTCTTAAAAGAAAACTATGGGAATGTTTGGTTATATTTTTTATCTGATTTTATTATGTGTTTATTATGTATTTTAGGAGAATAAATATTTAAAGAATTCTTGAAGAATGTGAAAATAGTGTTGGGGAATGTAATTGATTTTTGGTTATGTTTTAGGAAATAATTAAAAAATAAATTTGGGAAGTTTTGATATATTTGTTTATATTTTGAAAGAGATATTTTATATTGTAACAGTCAAATCAGTTCTTTTATGTTTGTGTTTGAGGATGAAAATGGATTTGAATGAATTTTTTTAATTATAAGAATAATGATAAAATATGTATAATAAATATGTAGATATATGAAATGACTGGATGTAATTATGTTATAAGTTATAATGATTGGTTCAATGATTAAGTAAGCTATATTATATTAATGTTTTGGATTTGTTTGTCGGTTGCATTTTATCTCATTTATTATTATTATTTTTTTGTGCATAGTAAATAAATTGGAGTTAATTGGATTAAAAAGGAAGAAGTATTTGTACAATATAGTAATCATATTTAATGCCAAAAAAACAAAATTAAAAAGGACATAAAAAATAAATAAATAAGTCACCTACAAGATACATGCGCTCTAATTATAAATTATGGTACAAAAAGATCAACACTAACAAATAAATGAATAAAATATAGAACATAACAAAAAATAAATACATACATAGGCTGACAAAATGCAATCCCAAACTATGATTCATACCATCGATAACCACACATAAGAGCTTATGAAAGTCTCAGGCCTATCGGATAATCAATTAGATAAACGCAACATCCCCTCCTAGACAGCCAAAAAATTTCTCAAACTTCAGTTTCAAACAACATTGTTAGTCATGAACAATATTCAATCCCATTTAGGCTTTGAATGGAAAATATGTTTCTTCATATTCAAAGAAATATTTGAAAGCCCTCTATTTCTACTCATCCAAAAAGATGATGTGTAATGTAAATTTCATAGCCAGGCTTGCACAAGTGTTGATTTCCTTTGATCATATTTCCTTCACATGAATTTCTTGTCATGGCTCCGAGCTCATGAAGGCTAAAAGGACCAAGAAAACATTGTGTCTCATCATACATAGGTTGCAATAGGGAACTACTCCATTCAAGAATCTCAAAGCCTTGTGCCATGTCCCAAAATATGGTTTGTTGCTCTTTAATGATGTAGTTCTTTCCCTATTTTCAAGAATTCATGCATGATGAATAAGTCAAATGTTCAAAAAGGAGGCAATCTTCACCATCTTGGCACCAGATAATAAAACTGGTCATGAATTCAAAACACTTTAGATCATCCATGTACTAGACTTGGTTAAAATTCTTGCAAATGAAAAGGACTAAGGCCAAAACTTCCATCCACTCTTTCCTCTAGATCAGGACCATCATCCACAAAGACTAAGCAAAAATACCCACATTTTGATGAGCAAATATTCTATTAATTCAGTCAATCAACTAATAATAGCAATTAAGAATGCTACAGCCAGTGGCGGATTTACACATGAGCATGTGGGGTCAATTGACC
>JACGDI010005633.1:25705-38479 GCA_014898725.1 Jacaranda copaia | reverse complement strand
ATAAGATCAAAAAAGTTACGCCACAAGGGTTTGTAAACTCTCATCATAAATGATCATGCAATGCTCGACATCACTTTGAACTATGATAGGAAGAGAACACCAAACTAATGATTGCATACAAAGTTGTCAAATTACTGTTGATGTCCTAGTACTTACTATTTAACTATAATTCTATCTTAATTTAAGGTCAAGAAAAAGTCTAGTAAAAACACTATAAAAAAGATTTTCCTAGCCAATAGAAGTGGGGACTTAGCTTTGAATTTCTATAAAGATTCATGTGTTCCTTATATGGTCCACAACATTCATCCCTTAAATTAATGCGTTGTGGAACCTTAATTATCAAAAAAATCCAGCATTCTCAAGATGCTTCTCTACTCATCAAACAAAATATTCACGACAAACAAAGCATGTTGAATTCGCAATAAACATTTAATATTCTCATACCTCTTTCCTAGCATCATTCATAAGAAACACAATTTCTTGAACAAAATATGCAAATCCCTATTAAAGGAAACAGCATCGACTCCTTATGAGAAACAAAAGCCCATATAAATAGAGCTATCTAGAACAAAATTATAGCTTATTCAAACTATACTACCTCTACTTCATCTTCTTCTTCATCAAGGTCATATAGGCCTGCATTAAATAATGTTCTCTTCCTCCTATCCTACAATATTGTTTCAACCAAATCAATCAAAGTTCATGTAAATACCCACCTTATTTCCAAGTATTGTAAACTTATCAAAAAAATGCAAAAGAATTCTACTACATTACCAGAATATGCTTCTTAAATTTGCTAAAATTTCTATTTAACCTCGCCAAGAAATGCAAGGAATCTAGTCCACTTGTCAGGATACCATTGCTAAATCAAATTCAACAAAACCATTACCGAAATTGTTAGCAATTTTGCATCCCAAAACACAGCCAACATTATAATGCACATTTCCATGACTATATTTACCTAAATCTTAAATTAATTACCACAAAAGATTAAAACAAAAAAATGGCTTAAATCAGGAACCACAAAATGTGACCCATTAATCTTTCATTCTCCATAATCAACCACACACAGAAAGAGAGAAAGAAAAGCAAACATCTTTTACAACATACAAAAGCTGAAACTCAAACCAAAAAACCCATCAACATTGTTTTGCCCAAACGATTTCCCAACAATAAACTTGGGATTGTAACTTTAACTCCTTCATTTGGGTGTTAAATGCAAAATTTTTGTTTGAATATTGCCATTTTTGAAGAAGATGGAGATGAAATAGAGTTAGGGGAAGGAAAGAGGGCGAGATAATGAAAAAGAGAAAACATGAAAGAGAGATGGGAGACATATGTGAGATGAGGACAGAAAACTGTGCTTGTATCATGCATTGGGGAATGAAAAATGAAGGAGGATTTTGGTTATTTTTGTGGAAAATTGAGGATTTTTTTGGAGAATTCAGACAGGGCCAATTTGAATGGAACACAGCCATATGTTTGGAAATGTACTCTTGGAACAATTTCATTCTAAGAGAATGTTTTGAAACATTTCCTATACTCTTGGTATTGTATAATTGAGTCATATCCACATTGAAATCATAGAAATTAATGTTTTATGTCATTTCTCCTTCCATTTGGTGCCTTGAAATATTTGGATTTGGCTCCTCACCTACACTTTCTTATCAATTAAACCCAATACTTTGCCATATTATAAACAAATTAAATTAATGGTATATGAATTTTCAATAACCAAAATTGTAATTCAAGTTAAAAGGTAACGATAATTTTTAATTAAGAAAATGTAATATTCATTTCTCAAATTACTTCACCTTTCTAGTCACTCCACCCAACTACTCCAATCAAAAATGAATTTCAAACTTTCACCGCCCCAATACATTTTGTTTTCTTCCTACAATTCTTTAAGTTACAACAGTTGGAGATAATATGTTTATATTTGGTGGTACAGAGGGAAGAAGGCCATTAAACGATTTGCATGTTTTGGATATACGGCTTAACTCCATTATGCAATGCTAAGTACGATTTTACACTTGGACACGTTTGAATTTTTATTTTTATTTTTTGAAAGATAATTTGCACCTTAGTTTTCAATGTGAAGATAAATGGTTAGATGGAACAAATTTCATTAACCTTGGTTTGTCTGCTTCTCCATTGATTTCTCTCAGTCCATGGCCAAATACTAGAAATTGGTCTTCACACCCTAATTGGAGAAAAATATATAAATTAATTAATAAGTTGGTGGGCATATGCGATATTTGTGTTTGTTTTTGCAACGGTATTCAGAAATGAAAATGAGACATGCAAAAGATAAAATTAAGCTACAAATATGGAGATTAAGTCTAAAATAGGCACATGGTATTGTTGATTGGTGATGAAAATCCCTGGTTCTACAAGCTTTCATGGAAGATATTTGGATTAAAGTTTCATTTTTGATTGGAGTGGTTGGCTGGAGTGATTAGATTAATTTGAGGAATGAATATTGAATTTTTTTTTAATTAAAAAATCCTCATTGCTTTTAATTAACTTAAGTTAAGATTGTGCCTATTGAAAATTCATATTTATCGTTAGATTAATTTATTTATAACATAATAACCATCTAAGTGTGTATTAGATGTAATTGGAGAGCAGGTGAACTGAAGATGAGTCAAATTCAAAAATTTTAACCTTAGTTTTCCCACTTAAGTAAGTAGATGTTATTTTAGTTACACAAATTCTCTTGTTTCACTGTCAAAAAACTAAATCTATACTACATAAAACTATTACAAAATTAATTTCATAACTATAGTTGTAACACCCTAAATTTTACAATTATAAAATATTACAAAATGTGAAATCGATAAATTTAGCTCAATTAATTTTGGGTTGACTTAATTACAGCTAAAAATTAAATATTGATAATCGAGGGTTTGGATCGCAAATAAAAGAAGGACTTGATTGCATGAAACTATAAAGTTTAGGGGGTCAATATGAGCAATTTAAAAGTTGAAAAACTTCAAAATAATTAAAATGGACCTAATTGCCCTGAAAAACAAATGTTGGGGGGCCAAAATGAAAAAATTGAAACTTCTAGAGATGAAAATAAAAGCGCTAGGGAATTGAGAGGCAGTTATTACTTTTGGGGCTAAATTGAAAGGGCTAAAAATATGTTTATATATATAAGATTGACGATAGAATTTTCTCAAATTCTCAAAAATGACCCGAGAGCTTCCCGCTAGCGAATCGTCAAAAAATGACCATGAAACTTGAAATTAAAACCATGGTTGGCTTCCTCTAGCTAAGAGAAGCACAAGTATACCAACCGTGACCAAAAACAACCAGTGAAACGGTTGAAACAAGGAGGCTGACGGCGATGGGGGGCAAGTGTTTGGCAATGCCAATTTTACGTTTTAATGGGTGGTAGTAGAGGAATTTGAAGTGGTGACATGCAGCATCGAGCAAGGTTCGCCGCGGCTTCAACCTACCAATTGACTGGCTTATTGTGGTCGAAATTGGAAATTATTTTGGGGGTTTTACTCCTAGAGCCAAGATGCATCTGGTGGTGGGGTTGGTTCAGTTTTTGGTAGCGGCGCATGGCAGCAATCTTTGGCAGTTTGCTTAGAATTCAATTTCGGACTCGTTTGGGCTATTCTCGACCAATGACTTGATTTCATTCAACCCATTTTGGGTAATTTTCAATAATTAAATTTTAATTCAATTAATTTGTTAAATGTAACTGGATTTTTGAATTGAAGTCTAGTTATGACATAAATCGAGACCATTAAACTATAGTTTAGCCCAAGTTAAGGATTAATCTTATTAAATAAAAATTATTGAATTATAATTTGACTCAGATCGATGGTTTAATTTTATAAATGTTGTGTTAAGAATTAATTGTAAGATTCAAACTTGATAAATTAAGAAGGATGGCTTTATATTTGTATTTGTGGGCCTAGTAACATGATATGTTATAAACTAAAGAGGATTATATCCAAATTCGAGTTTTAAGTTATGTGAATGTTGGGATGAAAATAAATTATCATATTGTTATTGAGACCTTCCGTAAGATTTTTGCAACCAGTTTACCAACATATTGAGTTAAGGAATATGATAGGTAATTATCTTACATTTCTATATGACATCGAATTTGAGGATTATGACTGAACAGTTAGAATAATTGAAGAACTGGAGGAGAATATTTAAGTGTATTAAGAATTATGATTCAGGTAATCGGTGTTGGGTTTAGATTATTTACCTTGAACTTTAAATCAATTGGAAAGCAAGGTTATGAACTATTTAAACATCTAAGAATTATCAGGACTATGTCAGAATACCTTTTAGTTGATAAAAATGTTCATTATATTTTATAGTTGAGGATCAGAGGATTAATAGAATGATAACTCAAAGTTTATCTTATGACAATTCTTAGGCTGGATAGGAAACCAAGACTTGAGTGACCACAAGTAAGAATTTTTCTACATTTATCAGATGAGTTTACACTCAATAGTATGAGATTCTTTATTGAGAAAAGAATATAAATACTTGTTACTATATCCCATTCATTTTCTTTATTTCAATCTATGTGTTAAAAATAGTACTCCACATCGTCCTTCCATATTGAGCACTTTTGTTGTCTTTGTGTGACATCGCTTTATCTTAAATTGATGATTGTGTTAAGGAAGCTAAAAATAATTTTGAAATATATGTATGTTTTATCGCCATATCTTCTTGGAAATCAACCTAGTGTTAAGTCAGTTTTATAGTAACATGGCGACTTGATTTGTGCTATGAAATGTTGTTGAGCACCAATTATTGGTCACTGATACTGAACTGATTATTGATCCCCTTGGGGGTGAGCCCTGGGATTTGTATCGAAAGACAATCGGGCGGTACGGACTGATGGTGGCTGGTCTCGGCCTATACCCTATTCTAGTTATCCTATCTCCTAACCGATTGGAGATAACAGTCTACGAGCGGGATAAGACATGTAGCTGGCCATGCCATCTGTATGTGTATATCTGAGCCGATCACTTGAGCTGGAGGAATAAGGGTTTCTATATTTTTAAAAGTGGAGAGATAAGGTAGGAGAACTACCAACAGCATGTTTTGTAAATGTATTATAGATTTCACCTTTAGTGTTATTTAATCTTGTCTTTTGTTCCTTACACGTATCCTTTATTCAATTTCTCATGTCAATGTTTATATTTTGAAACCCCAATGAGAGATAGTGAATTTTGTGGAATCCCATCACTCGTGTGGGACAGTAATGAGATGGATCTTCCTTAAATTTTAAATAAAACCATATCTCACAATTTCTAAAAATATTTATATTTCTACTTACTTCTACTATTTGTGAAATTATCACCTCATTGTTATGGCTAAATTATCTCACTAAGTCATTCGGACTTACGTTGTATTGTTGTTTCTTTCGTTCTTTACCCCAGATAGAATCACGCAACAAAGATAGACTGACCCAGGCAAAACATGAGATAATGAGGGTAACAGAAGTGCTAAGTATCATTCAAGATAATTCAATTCAAAACTCGAAACACAATAAATATTGTTGTAGAAGTTAATTACTTTGAAGTATTTGAGGAATGTATTTTCTTTTATTATAAGAGTGGTGGTATAAGATAAGCAGCACCTCGATCGGAAGCAAATGCCTTTTGGCCAAGGCGTTACAATAGTTATAAATTATAGCCATAAATTTTCATAGTAGGTGTATTTTTTTTTAGTTATAATCAACAAAAATGATAGTTATCAAGTCGTAGTCTTATACATTCAAAGCGCAATAGGTTAGTTATGCATTATCCAAGAAAATTAATTTATATATATATATAGAATAATTATCAATTAAGGATTAATTATAATAATAATTATCTAAGAGATAATGTACTTTGAATTTGACTAGAATAATTAATTTCAGCCCGGGTCAGTTGGCGTCGTTTAATTTGAATTGGATTGGCGTCCATCTAGCGAAGTAGGCCCATGTAGACTCGCATTGCCAAAGTTCGGCGTTTATAGTTGTATTCTCCATCTAGAGTCTTGACAATGCAACCCATTTGAGATTTAAGATGAGTGGAACATTGACATTGGGTTTGGGTTTAAGATTGGCTTAAAGGATGTGAATTTGGAGAAGTACAGGAACTTGGCCTAATGTCGCTTTGGAATTTATATTGGATTTAGGAGTTGCCAAAGTCTTGCCCAACCAAGTGATAAGGTTGAAAATTCAAGGCTGGGTATGAGTTCGGAATTGTTTTAGATACTTTAACATTAGTTTCTTTATTTGATTTATTTATTTTAATTTAGAGTTGTTAGTTGTGTTCCAGTACTAATCTTTTACATCTTGATGTAAAGGATGATGTATTTAATTCTTCTTTTTCTAATTAAGGTTAGTGAGAGCTGGTTAATTGACGTTTGTACAATGTAATAACCTAATTAATCAAAACATAAATATCCAAATCCCTGAATTCTATCAATCAAAACATAAATATCCAAGTTTAACTCTCAATGAGTCACCTATACTAGATCAGTTGATGCAGATAAAGAAATATTCTTCACCATCATATACATGCACCCCAGAAAAGCAGACCAAGGCTTGAAAATAAACCGAAAAAAGAATCGAGATACACTCCAGAAAATTAGTTTCAGAATTCAACTGTCAAAATCCTCTATTCAACACCTCATGAATTAACCAACCATAGCACTTAAAGGGCATGGCTACTATCCTATTGCTCTCTAACACTTCTCTATTTCTATTTCCGACTCAAATGAAATCTACTACAAGAGAAACTTTGTTGAAACTTTCTCAAAGCTCCAAAATACAACCCCAAAAAAATTGTTTAAAAAAACTCGGCTGCAAGGGCCCAGTGCTCAATAAGGAACTACACATTCATAGTGTAAAAGATAACAAGTTTCTTTTAGGGTGTTTAGCCTTGTTTCAGTATGTGGATTCCCCTTTATTGTGTGTAGTGAAGAAGTTTTTTATGTCCTTGAATGGCTTCTGAGCCATCCCTTTGGGGGAATTGTTCCAATCTGTGAAAAAGGCTAAAAACTGCAGAATTCACTGTGTGGAACATGTTCTCCTACCACTACTTCATAATGGAACTTATTCTTCTCATTTTTATGTTCACTTTTTATTACAGTATACCCTCATCAAATGGTTGTATGATGATGGACTAAATTGGCCCTACACAATAACAAGCTAACACCATCCACGTGCAATTCCCTTTATTTGCTGCCTTATATAACCATGGAACGATCTTCAAAGTTGATGCAATACCAAGTCTCCATTCCAACTTAAGCCAGAAAATTACCTAACCAAACAAACCCTCGCCCCAGCAATTTACACACAGACGCGCGCGCGCGCACACATATATATATGCACACACTTCATAGGGTTTGAGCAAACACAAAATGACATGCCATCCAAAACATTTCATCTACATCCACTCCCATCTTCTTGCTTTTCTTTCTTTCCCTTTCTATCTGTAGATTATTTAATCATTTTTTTTTCGATGGCCAAAATGGGTGTGTTAATGCATAAATGGACTAGAATATTACTAATTGTGCTTGTTTTCCAATTCTCAGTTCTTGCCACATTTTGTGCCAAGTTTGAAGAAGTGCTTGATCCAAGCATGAAGTGTGGGGAATGCCCTTGTGTGAATCCATGCAGCCAGCAGCTACCTGCCATCCCTCCACCACCACCACCTCCGCCGCCCTCACCTTCAGTGCAGTATTGTAGTCCGCCACCACCAAGGTTCGTATATGTGGCAGCGATCACTCCACCACCTCCACCAGGGTTCATTTATGTGACCGGGGGGGCTGGAATCTTGTATCCAACTGATCCATTCAATTTGCAGATACATTCCAATGCAGCATGTGATCCTCTTATAAATATCATAGGGGCCTTTCTTTTGGTAGGGTGCTCAGCACTTCAATTGCTGGCATTTGGTTGACTACCAGTAGCAATGTAATTGCAGAGAACCTATCTCATTTTTCTTAAAATGGCATTGCACTTGGGATGTTTTGGAGGAATTATTTCTATTTTTACTCTCTCAAATGGCTCGGCATCACACATAAAGACATGAAGATTCCATGGTTGGATTATGGATTACGGCCCCGAGGTTGATTTATTTTCCAAAAAATTCCAAATTTCTAAAATTATAATATATGTAGACTCTTTTGCCCTTAAATTCTACAAGCCACTTCCAAAAGTAAGGCCGTTTTTAGCATTTCATCTCCAATCAAGTTGAATCACCGACAATCACTATCAAAAATATAATATGAATGACTAAATAATAAACAATAAAATAAAAATTATCATTAATAATATATATTAAATGACAATAGCTTTCATCTCATCGGTAATGATATTTTTTAAAAATGGTAATAGTTTTTATTTTGCCACAACATAGCTTATTAGTGACAAAGTTAATATTTTAAATTGTTACTATTAATAATTAGTAACAACCCTTTGGTAACAACCTAATGACAATAAAAATGTTACTGTAATTTTTAACAAAATTTTCATAATCACTAAATTATTACCATAGATGTCATTAATTACCAATTGTGACAACTTAAACAAAATTCTTATCACGAATATATAAATCATGAATAATCACATCCATCCAAGCAAATGATGTGTTAGCTATATCAAGGATGGTTAGCTTAATAGCCAGGGTTCTTTGTTCCGGGCTAGGCTAGGGATTTCGAAAGAAAGCCCAGCCCATAGCCTACCCAAGTCTAGGCTGCACCAACACCACGGCGGCCTCGCCAGTCTCACGCTGGCACTAGTGGCAGCACCATAAAATTGAAGATGGTGTTGCCCCGTGCTTAAGCAAAAACATGATGATTGATAAATCAAACAAATAAATTCAACTGAAAAGAGTTAAAATGTTTATTCTATTAAAACCCGCATGTCCTCTACTATGTCTACATGTGAATGTATAGCTCCGCAGATGCTCTCTCATAACCATCATTTACAGTAAAAAATTAGCTGCTAATCCCAAATCTCTATGGATCCTCCATGTCTAAACAAATTCGCAGCTATAGATTGATACAAGACAGAAAACATTAATGAATGCAATTACCGAGTCAAGACTAATTCCCATATCTTTTAGATTTTTTTTTTTTCAAATAGATAAATTAGCTGACACCCACAAGCAGATAATCACATAGACTTGCAATCTAGTGCTTTAATTGTCCTGCGACGCCACATTGCAGTTTCAGGATCAAATCTCAGCTCCCATGTAGACCAGTAGTGCAAATCCTGCTTCAGTGTAAGTACTCGAGGCTTCCCATTCAAGTGAATTGTTCGCACACGAACAAACTCCCCGTGCTCTATTTCCTATTGGGTCAGTATTTTGAATTATTAAGATTTCCAGAATCATAGCAACACTTGGTAGTGGATTGGTTTTGGGCCTGGGGAATCAAACATTTTACATCTACTTGTTCCTGTTTGTTTTTCAGGCTTTCTGTTAAAGGACAGGAGACATACCTTTGTCACAGCAACAAAAGCATCCAAATCTGGAGTTGGTTTCCCATTTACTTCTACAATCCATTGAAGAGCATATAAACCATACCGGTGTACTGGACTTCCATGACACCACCTGAAAATTTTATTTGCACCATAAATAAACAAAATGTAATCTGATTATGGTTAGCAGTACAATATAAGTATAGGTTTCAAGTCAGCAAATTGCAATCCCAATTTGTTCAAGAAAGGAATTTTTCCCAGATTCTGGCCTTGGCTTAGACTTAGCGCTTGCCATCAAACCAACAGAACAAAGAAAGCATTCTCACGCCTTAATCCCTCTTCTAAGGGATACTGTTCCCATTTTCACCAGTTTGTAAAGGGTTAAGACTTCCTTGAGTAAACAAGCACATTTAATGACTTTTTATAGATAAGGTATAAAAATGGTGAGTCATTCGCCATGCTTTTCCTCCGTGTAAATGTCCACCAATTAATAAAACTAATCAGCTTGTGTTTAAAAAGCCTTTACCTTGCCACATAAACACCATGACCTTCTTCAGGCAGAAAACCAAGAGCTCGCACGGCTGAATGAGGATCCTGGACTATACAACCACACCAATTTATGACACGTGTGGTTCCATTGCCATCCCTCTCATCTGTCCCCACCAGTAGATCCATTTCACGACCCTAAAAGGCATTATAATAAGATATTTTGCTCATGCTGAAAAAAGCATCTGCGCTTATATCCAAGAACAGTATTGCTCCTTAAATAAGACCTTCAAGTAAAAAAACAAAACAAAATATGTTGCTCTACAAGAAGACCTGGCGAAAAATTGTCATTTTGAGCTTTCCGTTGCTGTCATTACACGGGTCTAGTTCTTGGCAAGCATCTTCAACGTCACGAAAACATGTAACTGGCTCTCTATTGATTGCCAAAACCATGTCACCTTGTTCTAATAAATTTTCAGCTTTAGACCCTGCCAAGCAGCCTTTAACCCGTAAAACTTGACGCCTAATAGGATCTTTTTTCACCAGTGCCTGTAATTAGAAACCAACGCTTGATACAACTCCAGTATTATTTAAGAATAAATATGTCCTGGAAATATCTTTAGGAGATAGAATACTTCTTAACCTTTAGTCTATTATTGTATAGAAAAGTCTCATCTTATTTATACTATAATGTACTGATAAAAATTGCATCTATCAGTAAACAGGTCACATATTGTAGCTCTACATTGTATTGGCCATAATAGCCGAGTGATGTAAACTTATCGAGTCTGAATATACTGTCACTGAAATTCACTTTATGCAAGCATAGGATGCAACTGTTCATGCAAATTGACACCTACCGTCACCAACATAACACAAATTCAGAGATTTGGCTCAAGTCAACAACGAACTATAATTTGTCAATGTTACATACCATTTTTCAGCAATCAGAAGGCAGAAACTAAATAGAACACTTCCTAAAATGCACAAATAGCATAATTTGGTGACACCACCTCCCTGACCAGGATTTAAAAGGTGGTGGTAGGACAAGGAGGCAAAAACAAGTATAACAATTTTTTGCAACTTTAAGCACACAACACATTAGTAGCAAGCTCCTAAAACTAGATGTTCTCAAATGCAGTAAAAAAGCAAAACATATGCAATCAGTCATCACCCAACCCAAGCTACCCAAGAAATCTCTTGTGGTTTACAGAAGGGGGCATGGAGGATTCCATAAAATATTTGGCAGATTAGCCTGCAATTTTAATTGCTGTATTTTAAGTTAAGTATCTTGTTTATATACACAAGCATATATCATATTAAACTAATATGTTTACCTACCAATTACGTGTCCATTCAGTTGTTTAAAGCTATGTCACCATTCTCGCTAAACCAACATAACATACAATATGAACTTCATTATACACCAGCACAGTATAAAACATATAGGATAGACTATTGCAGAAACAGAGCATGGGAAAAAGAAAAAGACAACTACATAAAGAACGTATTACCTGGATCCAAGAGTCGCTCAAGCCAAAACTACGAGCTTTGGAGAGCAAAGTGGGATAAAGCTCAACCTCCAGTATTCTCACAAGTGGCATAGGCCTTTTGATTCCATTTATGAGAAGAGTAGGACCATCCGCACCAGATATGATCTTGTCAAGGATCTGACTTATTGTGTAAATTGGAATACCTCGAACAAATTGATGGTCTTCAGATGAACTACAACTATATTTGAGCTGGAAGTTTCAAGTGCAGAACAGCAATCAGAGAATGTTTCTGCAAGCAGCTCAGATGAACCCAAGCAGCAGAAAAGAAGCACGAACCTGTGTTGAAAAGCTTCCCCAAATAGCTTGAACCCTTCCAAGGTCATCCGTAAGAACACCAGAAAATGTACTACCAAAATCTGAAACATTATTCAAGAAGAATCAGGACCACATATTTCATCCAGTGGGCAGCCCACAAGTGGAAAAGACAAACAAGCCGAGCCTCGAAGGGAGTAATTGGAAATAATTTAGAAAGGGTCACAAACTTGGTCACAACGCACCAGTATCAAGCTCAATTACTTCCATATTGGTTGCTCTGTATCTTGGACAGTCAGCTGAGCCAATGTTCAGAGCAGCAGCAGGATTGGTAACGAAGGACTTCCTGGAAGTTGCCTGTAGACTCCTACTCAACCCCACAAGGCACACAGAATCCCCGCGGCGCAGTGCAGGTTCTGGGGAACAATGAATAATCATATGTTGTTGGCAGGTTAGAGAAAGGGAGAGATAAATACAAGAAGCAACCAAGAGCAATAGATAAAATGCATCATAAATCACAGAAATTAAGATAATTCTTCCACAATCACTCGTGAGTAAATTAGCAGCCATCAAGAAAAGAAAGATAAGAACTCGTATCAAAATATTAATCATCTCTTCATGAAGCCGCATTTTAGGCACTTGTCATAGCAGACACAACACAAAACCGCAATGTAAATTGCCAATTGCTATGAGCTAATTGTCAAGGCTATATTTATCTCCCTATGAAAACCGAAATAGGCAAAAGACCACTGTCTTTAAGAAAAGGTCAAAAAACTCCCTATGTTCTCCAAAAACATGCTCAGAGCCTCTCCCTGTCGTATGATACCCATTTAATATTAAAAAGACAAAAACTACCCTCAAATAAAATTAAAATTTAGATCACTTCTATTTTTATTTTTATACTATCATTATCTTCTTTTTTCTAATTTTTTTTTTTTAATTTTTCATTAACTTCCTCCTCCCACAACCACAACCACTGCCGCTCTCACTGACCCAAAAAACCCCACCGCACATCGACACACC
>JACGDI010005633.1:5166-22870 GCA_014898725.1 Jacaranda copaia | reverse complement strand
ATCATTATCTTACCTCTAGCATCACGAGAGTAGGCTCAATCACACGTTCAGCTACCGAAGCATTAGTTGCTGCAGCTGCTGCACCCTGATAATCTCTCAAAACAGTTTCCGTTTCTGTTTCAGGGCCCTCCAATCTTTCTTCCCTAGGCTCATGTAAGGAACAGTCAGGTAATAAAACGCCATCTGCAGACAAATCCTCCTCCACCCGCCTCTTCTTCGTTCCACCATCAGATTCATCTAGTGAATGCGGTCCCTCATCAATTTGTTCGCAGCTAGTTTCCATACTAGTCACAACATCCATTGGCTCTTGGCCAACACATTGGTGTGTTTGTTCCATTGGGGCAACCTCAGCAGCACATGATGAAACTCTACTGCTTGCTTCATCTTGCTCGATGGGATTGACACGCGGTGATATGAGTGGAGAGTCCAGTGGGAAGACCGGCTTTACAGTCCACAAGCCTGAACTGTCATCACGAGTGTATATTCGAGGAGGGGCATACCACTCATGGCGATCAACTGTGACCAGGACAGACTGCAGCCAGGTAAAATTTTTAATATTTCCTCCAGCTTTTAATTGGAAAAGTATCTGACTATATATGTCAGACAAATATCACATGTATTATAGTGTCCAGAAACATTTGTATTATGACTGTAGAAAGTTGGTAACAATAAGCTTGTGAAAAATAGTTCATGGAATAAATTCATTAAACAAGCCCAAACAATATTGGCTTAACCAAGGTGTAACGCATGCAATGCTTATAGGGTACAAGTAAATATTAAATGCTGCACGAGGCTACAAACAAGTAGCCCTAGGAAATGTATGGTGATCATCTTCAAACAATCATACACTTAACAAGACAAAGCAAAAGGCAGCCTAGAGAAACTTCCCAGATGTGACATGATAATACTTCAATTTAGTAAGTCACTGCACACCAATGTTTTTAAAACAGGGCCTACGATTGAACTGGACACTCACTTGGGTCACTGGTCAGAACAAATGGATAGATAGGAAAAAATTCATTGACCTGCATTATAGCATGTGTGTTTTTGTGCATACAAGCATAGATACATAAATACATTTATATATACACAGAAGACGTGTGTACATCAAAATTAAACAAGATTATAAACAAACTTAAAAGAAAATAACAGTAAATAAACTACCAAAAACAGATGAGGTCACAAGGAACCTGGTGATAGAACCATTATGTATGTGGTGTAGAAATAAATTTTAATTAACAAAGAAAGCATCTTAGACTGCCTAATAAAAATCTTAATATGAATTATCATATACATAATTACTGGTTGTTCAGATTTAAGACATGGTAATAGCAGTAAGCTAATTGCATGTGACAATTAGGCTTGAAGAACTCTGCAATCACCAAAGGCCATCTCTTTACACGAGTTTTATTGTACCCAATCTAGTGGGCTTTCACCTTTTATAGATTCCCCTAATTTTACCCTTCGTGTTACTACCAAACAACAGAGTGATTTCCTCTTTGTTTCTCTATCCTCATATCTCTCTTTTCTGCAACTTAAACCTCTGTTTGTGTGCTTATAATTGAATTAATGTTATTCTTTTCTCAATTTTACTTTCTTCTCATAAACCTAAGGCTCTTCCACTGCTAGAACTACCACACCGCTAGCCACCCACCAGCCTGCCACTGGTCTCTCAGATAATACTTACAGAACCAGGGTGACCAATTCATTTAGGTTGCGGGTTTCTGCCGATTTCTCCCAGTTCACAGCAGGTCTTACTTTTCGAGAAAATCCACAACAGCCTAGTGTCCATTTTGCAGTCTAACCAGCCAGTCCACTCCAGTTTTCAAAACATCGCAGCATGCAGCATACTCCCAGTAAGTTTTTAATCAACAAAGGGTGACTCCAAAATACGAGGTCTAAATGAAGAAGAAAGACCAGGCCTAAGACACATGGCAAGGAGTAATAAGCAATCATTATTTGCTGGGATGAAATGCTTCTCCATTTCCCAGAATAAGAAATATTCAGATTCAGCATTTCGCCCTTTAATAAAGTAGTATTTGGAGGAGCAAGAGGTCCAGAAACATTTAACCAATAGGAACTTGATTACACTGGCAAGATTGGAGATGAGACACAAAATTTTGTATATGCAAGAATGGGCATATTAAAAAAAATCATGGTGTTAAATGTATCAGGATACTTGGTCCCAAATTTCCTAATGTATAGATAAACACAAAATAACATCATCCCACAGTGGATATGCAACTCTGAGATTTATTTTATTTCAGCAACATGCAGAGAAGGAAGGAAAGAGGGAAGGAGAGGGGAGGGGGGGCTATCATCAATGGATTCATGGTACTACTGATCTGAGGAACATCAATGCTGAGCATATAGTCCAACACTGTGCTTAAAAGGCGCCACCAATACCTTTCTTCGATGACGATCCGTGTAGCTTATATACTCTAGGGGAACTCTTGCACCCCTGGATAACTTAGATAGCACAGAAATGAAGTCTTCGAGTCTTGATATATCTTCACCTGCAAACTTCTTAATAATAGCATGGCGTGGAACTCCAGCTCTGAATAGCATGTACCTGCAATAAGCAATTAGAAAAGATGCACCATTATTAGAAAAGAAACAGTAAACATGTGGACCATCTCAACCTTTCGCTTCTTTATCACAGCAACCAGAGACCAAAGTATTAGAACAGAAGATGCTATCTAGATTTATGTACTGAAGAATTGTATTCCACCCATGCATGTATGGGATTAGAGTACAAAAATGGTATCGATACATATATAATCTACTACCTATAATAAACTAAATAAAATAAGATTAGACACAAAAAGTTATTCTTGAATGCCCCTCAAGCTGACCATCTTTCAATCATGCTACCTTGTTACACAAAAAAGATGACCTTAATACATTAAAATCTTTCAACGCTCCTCTCAAGCTCAACATCATCAGAGCCTGAAAGAGCAGCGAGAATATAGATCAATCTGGTCCAGAGGAACATAAAAGTTGATGAGTATTTGAGAGGACAGAGCAGAGTGAATGGCACTGCGCGATAGAGATCAAGGTACAGCCATGACATAATCAGGCAAAAACCAAGGCGTAACTGTGACATAATCAAACAGATTCATGACAACTTTATGGGCATTTTACCTAAAGGTGACAGAAGCAAGCAGGAATCATAATTAGATTTTACCTAGTCGGGACAGAATCATAGAAAGAGAGGATCACAATTACGTAACGATGACAGAAAATCAAAAGAAACCTTGTCTGAGGAAAGCTTGTTAGACAGAGAGAGAGAGTTGAGATGATCCAGGAAAGAAATTGTTAATAAGTCAAGAAAATCAGAAGAATGAAACCCATTGACTTAGAGATATTAGCAAACAGAGGAAAATGAGATGAAGATAGAGCCTCAACAGCAGTGCCCCTGAAAAAGAAGATTCAGTGAAAAAAGATATGTTAGGCACATGCCGGTGGAGAAGAGGATGGGATGGCAGAGAACTGAGTTGGTGGAGAGGCCTTAGGGAGGAGGCTGATCAGGAAGAAAAGCAGGGAATGGCTAAAGAAAGTATTTCTCACAAAATCTGACATCAGTTCCAACATGACAAGAAAAATGATAAGCCATATATCTTAGAACAAGCTAAAAGTAAAAAATGTCCATACCCTTGTTCTGCAACATACACAAGACCACACTGGAAACGGAAGTTCCTTGCCTGCATAAAAAAAGAAAGAGTTTATCACAAAGAGTAAATCAGGAGGTCATTACACTAACCAACAACGAGAGTACAACACTGAACATAATGAGCATAATAACAAAGATCACTTGAAAAGAAATTAGCTCGAAAAATTACTAAACCAACTGAAAGAGACCCGCTCATTCAGACATGAAGCAAAGTTATAGTACTTAACAAAAAATGAAGGTTGTTGCACACTCGAAGCTCTCTTTGCCTTCTGATATTTCCTCTCCTCTAGTTTCCACTATTCGGTTATTCTTCATTCTTTTATGTTGCTCCCCATACACCTGTGTCTCTGTTGTTGCCTCTTATACCATCTTTCACAGTAAAGGAGAGGATAATTTTCTCTTCGTAGCCGGCAGCCTTCCTAACTTAAGTCCTCACCTCCCAATTGTTAAGAAAGCTATGCCTCTCCCTCTATCCCCTCAATTATCTAACCCCTCTCCATCATCTACCAACTTATATTCCTTGTTCTTCCGCCAAGCAGGACAAAGTAAGAGGTTTGAGTGACAAAGTTGAATAAATGTCTGATTATGTGGAGATTTTCTGAATTAAATTTTTTGCATCGAACATTACTCTACAATATACATCTTAATCAATGTTGAGGTGATTGTTCTTTGGGTGATATTGCTTACTGACAGTTTTCAAGATGGTTTAACTAACTATTTTAATTCTCTAGCTTGTCAAAAGACCAAGAAGTTATTAAGATTGCATCCACAGCATGATTCCATCAATGGTTGAAAGAGCAGAATGAGGGATGGCCGTGCAGCCATTATGCACAGAGGAAAAATTTATACTCAGCCACACAGGGTCACCCAGAAAGAATAAAGGAAAACAGATGTCAAAGATTAGGCTATCAGAGGCATGTTTTTGCATCCTCAATGCCGTTCTTTTTTTCTTAATCAATAACTGAAAAATAAATCAGGGTTAAAAATAGAATTAACTTCACCTTAACCTTGGGATCACAGCAGAAATGTAAGGAAATTAACCATGAGGTATTCTGTTTCTACTTTTAATGTGTTTGGCTAGGCAATAACTAAAACTAACTTTGAAATTCTTTTAGCGTCCAAAACTTTTGATCAACATTGTTCTCCAGGGTATAAAGTCTTCCTTTAGTTTTACTCAATAAAAGATCTGGACAAAGATATTTTGCTTTTCCCACTCTTCACTTTCAGAAGAAAGATTTTCCTGTCCAGCTTTCCTGGTTCAATAAACCCAAAGAAAAGTTTTACATGCTGATTAAGCAATGGAGGTACAACTGAAGCAGTTAAATCTAAGTTTGTACGAAGAAAGGGATTATTCAAATGGAGCTTCAGCTTTCTTACTCGAAATTTCTATCTCGTCCACACTTTTTACATATGGAACAGCCTCTCAAGTTGTGGCCTGCTATTGGGCCTCTAAAATGACATAAATCTATAAGGACTAGTTGATGAACAAAATAAATTAACCTATGACATAGAAGCAAATAATATTACACAACAGCTAGAACAAAAATATTGTGAAATATATCTCACCAGTCCCGGTTGGACTAAATCAACAACCAAATTAGATCATTTATACCCTTCAGCAGAGATTACCAATAGTCTTGCTTTCCATATAAGTTCACAGAAATAAAAATACTACAGTCTACAAGAAATAACTAAAGCGAAAAAGTTGAGCAGAAAATGCAAAATTAATTAAACACAGAGGAAAACAGTATTTTCTCTGTACTGCAGGCATGAGTTGATTTAAATAGGTTTGTTGCCCACTATCATCTTCCTCAGACTACAATTTTTTTCCCGAGTAATTACAGCATAAATAGGGTGACTCTATCTGCAGAAGATACACTTTATTGTATCTCTCAGGTCAAAACTGCAAAATTTTATGTGAAGGCAAATACATAATATATAGCATGGAAAGCATCAAGATGCTGTTCATTGCAGATTGCTTCCCTAACAGAACAAACTTTTAAGTGAGACTTTGAAATTCACATTGATAAATCACATGCATCACATTCACAATAACAGACTCTGGCAAATGCTTGTTGGCTTGCACGCAGGATTCACACATCATAGCAATCGTAATAGCCATAAAATAAAAGTCCAGAGAACTTATTATAAAGGGTAGTGTATAAGCTGACCTGTTGATAAGAAAGAGGGTGTATAACAGCACCACTCACTTCAAGAAAGTAATCAGGAGTGACACAGTGCAAATCCTGAACCTGAAACAGTATAAGGAAAAGGGAAAAGTTGCAGCAATAAGAGGCCTTCCAGGCTATAATAAGTTGCTTATCCATGTGGTGCACAAGAAGCCAGAAAACATTATCAAATTTTCAGTATTTACATCTGAATCCAAACCTAATCAAACTATATATGGAAAAGAAAACCAAAAGAAGGATTTCAATTGTTGCCAATTCAGAAAACACACGAGACAAAATTCTATAAGAGATTAATGGGAATAAAAATACTGGTAAATGCATTGCTTGAACAAAGCCTTCTTTAGAGGATAGCTTAGATTTATAATATATAGAATTGAATAAACTAATTTTTCCTGACCACCTTGCCATGGAGAAAGCAATATATAGCAAAATTTACAAGGAGAAGTTTATATTTCACCTTCAAATCCACAGTCAAAGGTTTGCCTCCTCTTTCAATCTGAAGTTCAACTTTATGGTTAACACTATCATCAAGCAAATTCTCCATCTTCAGAAATTGGGTAGTCACCTGTACCAAGGTTCTTCAGATTAACTTAACTCATTACAGAAGAATGAAAAGATCAGTCATGCATAAAAGGTAACATAATTATCAGTCATGTCGCTAAAATCTTCACACAAGTATCATGCAATCTCATGGAACAAAGAAAGAAAGTCAAAGCCCCCTGCCGTAACTATGTAGCATCTATTTTGTCTTCTAATGAAAAAATGGGAACAAATTTCTAGTCCTTCCTCACAAACATTACCCCTCCACTTCAACCCAGGTTATAGTCAAGGGAAAGAAAAAGAAAAACTGGACGCCTTAAAAACCAAGTTACATTGCATCATATATTTGCATAAAAGTGTAAATTTGAAATATTTTAAGTAAAACTAATTGAATGAAAAGGAAAATGCATGATACAGTAAATTCCTCAAACAATTAGATTTATACAAATGTGCGTGTGGAAATGAACCAAAGTGCACATGGAAACTAATTTTCACTATATTTCCTTTAAAACAATAGGTATCTGTGTAACAACTTGAATGTGATTGAGGATTATAGAACAAAAGTACAACTTGATTAATCTTTGTTTATAGAACCATATTATTCAAAAGCAAATCAAGGGAAAACATTCTTCGTAGCCTTTCCTTCAATTACTTCCGAGGTCCAAACTCAACATTTGGTGTTTCCTTCACTGAAATCCAATGCCCAGCTCTAGCCTATTTTAAAATATCTAGCAACTCAATGAAATAACTTCACACTAGAAGTCTACACTTATTAAAAAACTTCACTCAAGATACAAATAAATTACAATAGTTCATAGTTATCATCTCTAAGAATATCTCTCTTTCCATAGTTGTCATCTCTAAGAATATCTTTCTTAATCAGGGATACCTAAACATGCAATGTAGATATCACAAACAAATATTAAGAAACATACCTCCCCATTCAAACGAATAAGCACATCACCTGGCTCCAAATGCTTATGGGCTGGGCCCTCTGGCACCTGAAACCAACAGAAGAGCATGGGTATTTATATGAAACCAAAATAAAAGAGCACTCTACTTTTGATAGATGATCATTAAAACTAATAACACGAATAACAGAAAAGATAAAATAACAAGCAAATTATACCCACCACTGAATCAACAACAAGCATTCCAGTTTCCCCAGGTGGAGAAGCATTGCGCACTAACTGAATCAAAGAAACAAAATAAGAAAAAAGTCATGGGTCAGTCAGTGCGAATACTTCTACAAATCCATAAGCAAAGTCCTGGTTTGAGGAAAAGATGATATAGATGACATAAGGAATGGAGAACAAAGATTGAGATACCTGTTCTGTTTCACTTCTAAGACCAAGCCGACGTGTCTCATCAAATCCTTTGTGGAGAAATGTAGCCTATTCACAAACATATGAATGCAAGTTGAACAAAAATGCATCACAAGCTCCCAAATATGAAGAAAAGAGAGACAAAAATCTAAGGCTATGTTTGGTTTCAAGTCCCAAAACATTCTTGAAAATACATTTTTAGAAATTGCTTTCTGAAAAAATTGCAAAATATTCAAAGCTTAAGCCCTAATTTTCAACCTTATTTCAAAACTTACACCCTATTTTGCAAAACCCTACACCTGATTTCAGAAACATTTTATTTAAATTTAGAAACAAGCAAACGAAACAAGTCTTATGGAACGTCAACTCAATTGGTCAAACTTTGCAATTCACTCAATCATACACATTTTTATTTTCACACATTTCCTGAAGAGATCTTCTCAAAACATGTTTAAAAATACTTTCCTAAAAACTAAAATGGAACTCAATCCAAACATTGCAAAAGCTTTCTTCCACACAAGAACCCGGCAGCCAAGCAGGCGGTGTTACAGTTCACAACACTTTTAATAATAGATGAGAAACCAGCTAAGGGGATTGATGTTCTAGAAAGGTCTTTTATCAACATCAGAAAGTAAATATGTGGGGAAAATAGAAAAGAAAGCACTATCAAAACAAAATATAAGTTTGCTTTTTCAGGGTAAGAAGGGCTGAAGGGGTGCAGCTCCTTATTTTTCCAAATTATTCTGAGCTTCTCCATGAATCTTCAGCTCTCTTCAGGTACCACTTAAATTACTCTTAATTTTGTATCCATCATGTAGAATGCCTTCTTAATTGTTATTAGAACCCCTTTTTCTTATTTGGACTTAACAATGTTGAATTTTATAAATAAATGTGCTACTTTTATAGCAGTGAATCAACAGATGACACGTTTAAGTCAATTATTAGCAAGACTCAGCTCTTACAAGATAACAAAGGTGAGGTGCATAATTCTAAATTAATCAGCCAATCACAGAGAGTACAACAGAAATGAAAGTTAAGGACCAAGACAAAACCCCATAAGAAAGAACTAACAAACCTGAAGCGTACCACGTGGAATGGTAACTGCCTCCCATGTATTAGTAATGGAATCTCTTCCTCTCTGCAAGAATCTTAAGGCCCTCACAACCTGACATCCAAATCAATCTAGTTCTTATTAATAGGGGCAATCTAATTAGAGTCTTGCATCTGATAGAAAATTTGAAGTCTTAAATAACTAAACAATTACCAATCTCCATTCCAAATTTTTCAAACGTGAATACTTTATGACTTTAAGAATCCATTACAAAAAAAAAATTGCATCAAATAAGAGTACAAGCTTAAGTTCATGTACTAGCAATTTCCTGAACAACACATTTGCATGGAGACACCACACCAAGAAGTACAAGAAGTCCAAAAACAAGGCCACAGATAGGTGACTAGGACCTTGTATAATAGGTTGTCCAAGGGTCCTAAGTAGGATATAATTCACCTAGCAATCAATCCCGGAATAAGAGACCACCACAGATAAGTCATAGTACTACATTTTTAAATTAAAACAACTCTTGATTGAGTGAAGCACATTGCGTCCCATGATATTAAAGGATAATATTGACATAAAATTTCAGCAGAAAATAGGGCCAACATGGTCCACAAAATTCTGGAAGTAGGGTCCTCAGATAGACAAAGTAATACTGCTTCTATGAACAAATTAAGAAGGCAGACATCAGAATCATTTGTTCTGGTTTCTATCAGAATAGACAAAAGTAGTCAGAGTTGTCATTGAACCAATTAAGACAAATGCTCAGTGACCAGAAGATGACCAACATTTTATACTCAAAATCAAAGAGGCAGCAAAGTACATAAGATTAATAAGGTGCCTGTAAGTTTGGATGGAGTAGACAGAGCAGATGCAGAAAAAGCAAATAATATTAGATCAGGAAGATGCTCAGTAAGATTTCAAGTAAAAAGAGACTATCAACTACGGGTTACAGAAAACATCGTTCTGACAAACAAGTTCTTACTCGTTCTAAAGGTAAGAAAAATGCTGAAGCACTGGACGTCTTGCTCCCAGCATTCAAGGCAACTGCTCTACCTTGCCAATCAATAACAGGGGAGCCACTTGAACCACCTTTTGTTCCAGAAGCTGCCTGCGTTCCGGAGAAGGGAACCCAAAGAAAAAGGAAAAAAAATTAGCAGAGATACAACCATCTATGCAAAAAAAGATGATAATCAAGACCAAAATAGAGCAGGGAACTGGCTCATCATTGTTACGAAAGAACTACTATGTTAAAGATACAATCACTTTAAATAGAAAATTATAGGCAGCAGTCATACTACCAAATGATACAACTTCAATGGGATTCCCATGAGCAACTTAAAGAACTTGAGTTCTCATTTCTTTATTACAGCAAAGCATCCTGCTTTATCTATTAACTTTGCTTTGTTTTTCACCTTCTCACACTAATTGATTGGTTACCTAGGTTAATTAACTGAAGAAGCCATGTATATCTTAACTGAGAATCCTATAAACGGCAAAGAAAGCCTCAACCCTATGAAGCATGTACCTCCACATTTCTCAACCTCAAGATTCTTTCAGTTATATATCACTAGTATAGTTTTTCTTATTCTTTTTTGCCCAAGAGTGGTGGCATAAAACAATGGAATATGTATTTTTCATCCTATTAGACTAAGACTTATGAAATGCACATAGTTCTAGAGGCTGAAAATACAAAAACAACCTTATCTGTGTTCGATCTCTTCATTTCCTTACAGTCTGGTCCTAGGCTTCTGCCTGGTTTTCAGGATCTGTGTTAGTGATGGGGGATGTGGAGACTGGCTTGAGTCTAAGCATTCTATACAGAAATAGAACGTAACAAATCAAGGATAAGCAATTAGGAACCACCATCCATCTCTTCTTATCTTAGTTAATTCATTGTTCAGAAACTTTGGTCTTAATAGGGCAGAGAAACCACGGATATATTTTAATGGTACCAAAGTTGTTACAAATTCAACTATTTTCCTGTCTTGTAAGGATTTGAATCAGCATACGGATCATCAGCAGGGAAGGTTGATTGGACCCCAAACTCAAAGGTGAAAAATAAAGGCAAGTTTTTTATTAAGAGAGCATTACTCTCCCTACCAGGTTCAGGTTCTCAGACATAGCATTAGACCTGGCGCCTTAAAGCTAACTATTTGCAAGTACTAAGAATAGGATTGGTGTCATGTGAATCAGCTACTATAAGTGAACTAATTATGTGCAAATTTCAAATACTATATGGCTAGTTATGCAAATCATAGATGGCAATTTAAAGCTCAAAAAGTAATGATGAATGCTAGCGGACACAGGATCATTCTGAATCTGTATGGCATATCTCAATAAAATCATATTCAAACGAATTTCCAAATAAGCTAATATCAGTGATCCAGATAAACATCACTCGAAAATATGAATCTGAGTTAATGTCTAGCTTTAATACGCAGTTTTTCTTCACCAAGTTCTGTCTATATTTTCCAAAGGTGACTGATTAGACTCTAAAACAATCAAGAATATCAACCAAGTAAAATACACAATAGACTATCGAGGAAATTAATTATATCAACAACACAACATGAAATATCTATGTTTAGCAGTCTTAAGTAACTAGAATAACTCCAGGTAGCCAAAGAGTTATCCAACATTCTGCACTCAAAAGCATTTATTATCAAGAGTCTTACTTGCATGTAGAATGTATTGAAATCATTGTATCCATCCCTGCAAAAATGATAAGATTCACCATCAATACTATAGCAAGTTAGTAACTTAGGAAACACTTTCAACATGGTCATGAAACAAATGATACACCATGACCATGCAATAGTTACAAACAAGAGGATCTAAACAGTTAAATAGAATAGGTTCCATAAGGCTTATTTCATTAACAATGTTATAATGATATCCCCAAGGTTAAGATCTTTTCCTATCATAGATACTTGACCAAAAAGTTCCCTTTAATTAATTAGCCAGCCTGTAAAATACTTCCTCCATCCCAAAATAATGGTCCTATTTTGGCAGACATGGGATTCTAGATGAGAGTTGAAAAGTATAATCTTTGCATGCATTTACATTATTGCCCTTACGAGTACTGGTTGAAAGTTTTGTCACATCATCACTTTAATTGAGAAGCAGAAAGGAATCTTATTTTTGGACGTTCAAAATAGAAATGGAAGCAATAAATTTGGAAAAGGGGGAGTACTAGAAAACCCCATTTGCATTTGTGGTTGTCATCTACTGCCAAGAAACACTTGTGGGACCCAAATTTTACAAAAGTTGCAGCTTGTAATGCAGGTTTCAACAAGACATGGATCAAAGATCAATGTCATGATTATGACATTCGTATCAGCTACTGAAGGATGTCAATCTCTTCGATTTAAGGTTAATGTTATTTGCAAATAAAACATCTGTTTATGAAGTCCAAATATAAATCTGTGACCCTAAACCTCTTCGTTAAATAATTGAATGCTCTACACCACTTAAAAGCTGCAGCTGGAGCACACGACTTAGTATTATTCAACACGGTACAAAAGACTAATTGTTAGTATTGATATAAACCACAAATCTGCTAGAAAGAGAGAACAGTAGTCCTTTCAAACATGATGTCAACCACAGTCAATTGGAGAATAATTTTTGGCAATGCTTCCAAGTAGATGTTTCACTAGAAGGAAACTTACTATCCAAGGCCCCATAGTTGGATAGAAGCTCTTAAATTTGCTGAGACTATAATAAGTTCTTGCTTAAACAAGCCAATTGTGAACTAGAAACCGATATAGAAAGAATTCAAAACCATGAATAATATCCCAAATTTTGAGGGTGAAAACAATTTCAGTCATCAAAAGGACTGGTTGAAGATACTCAAGCAAGTTGACAATTTTCAAGAACCAAATTTTGCAAGTGATTTATGCCTTCATTGTCTACATGGTAGTATAGCAATTGCCTTACCAAATAAAAAAAATTTCTAGAACTCAACTAACTCCTAAGATTTGTCCAATCGACAACAAAACTCAAATATTTCAATACCTCGCACATTGTATAATGTACAATCTTATTCAGCCTAAAAACTGCCTACCAATTGTGGTTCCCATATGAACAATATCTTTGCCCTGCAAACATTCTAATAATCTTGACTTGTAGTAAAAAAATTACAAGTACACCAGATGAGGCATGGTACAATAAGCTTGAGATTCTTCACACCCAAAATCACAATAACAAGAAAACAGTGACAGTCTGCTTTTATAACCAAGTCAAACCATAATATGTAAATTTGACAGATGTACGTAAATCAACATACAAAATGTCATGGAGGAGAACAATTTCGTGCATCATATTCAACTGATATCTACTCTAAAGTGAATTTAGAAATCTCAATAAATTAGTTAAATTTGGCTACATAAACCCAGAACTACTAGAATTTCCTTCCACCTCTTTACCGATGATCATATATTCTCAACTAAGTGATCAAGAACATCTCAGATAGCATATAACCACATAGAAAACATACTTTTTATAGTGTGGAGCATCTCTATCCAAACGAGCCAGAGTGCCTGCCAAAATAGAGACCTGCAAATTCACAAAAAGAAAGAAAATATTCCTAAAGCAAAATCCATTGCCTTTTTGAAAGAGTATGCAACACAACTAAACTAGGGCGAAGTAAAACAAAGAGTTGGAACCTACACATAATTATTAAAAATCTTTTGCAGAAAATCACAGTTTCCATGCTAAGTGGGACTTGCACTTTGGTACTCTCTCTTCCTTTTGCTACCTCTGTCCTATACTACTACTAATATATCAATATGTTTGTAATATATTAAATGGCAGTTTCAGACATCTAATAGACACTGGCCCTGTATTCACCACTGTGCATCAGAACACAAACTGTGAAAAGTTCAAATCTAATCCAAAAAGAATGTTCTATATTATTAGCTATCTTAAAGTTGTTGCACTGAACAGTTGATTAATAAGAGACAGGAGCCATGCAACATATATACCTTTTCTCCACTATCATTTCCAACAACCCTAATTTCAAGCCCCACACATGCAGCCTCGGGAGCAAGAGGAATCTCCTCATAGCTAAGGAATTGTATAGAAGAAGGGTCATAACGAAAGAAGCCGAAATCATGAACCTAGAGAAACAGAGAACAAATGTCAGTGAACAGAGACCACACTCACAAGTATCTTAAACCACATCTATTATACATTTTTAATTAGCTTAAGTCCAACTATTATTAACACTAACAACTTCAATTTTATGTTATAACGGGGGAGAGATAATTAGCTCAAGAAGCATTACATGCAACCCACCTCAAAATAGCATAAGCCTTTATAAACCATGAATTGGGCACTTGGTTCAGTGAACAAAAACCACACTCATAAATTTCTTAAGCCTCACAGATCATATATAATGAATTAGCTTAGATCCCAAGTATTGAACCCCATACACTATCATTTCCAAAGGTTAAAATGTAACACTATCATTTTCGGTTGCCAGCTATACCACTGTGCATTAGCAGACCCTTTATACAATGTCTTTACCTTAATTTGATGTCAAGTACAATAGTTATTAACTCAAAAATAAGACACTTTCCATAAGTAACCAACTCGTGCAGCCTATTTTCTTGGTGCTTACAGATCATTGCTTAGACAAAAACTATAAATACATTTGTGAAATAGCTTCTTTTACATCAAGAACTAGAACAACAGGACAAAAGATAAAGATAGCTAGCTAGAATTTTCATTAATACATGGAAGAACAATGCAACAGTAAGTATCATTCACAAACTAAATGCATAGTAATGACAACTAACAGGGTCTCTATATATTGGATACACTGGAATTTCTTCGCGATTCACAAACATGGCTTCCGCCACCACCGGCCCTGCAACAAGAAACATTTAACATTCATTTAACCACTTTCAAGAAAATGAAAGTGCCATCAAAAAGGTCAAAAAGATCAAATTTTTGTACCAGGCTTGACGACATGGCGGTTAGTGAGTATGATTCCACGGCACTTGTCGACAACGAAGCCGGTGGCATAGGACGCACCAGCGGACTCCGTGTCGAAGGCACGGCAGGCGGTTGTGCGGAGGACAACGACCGCGGGAACCACCTTGTTGAGTGCCTTCCGCCAGTCCTCGGCGGTGGCGAGATTCTCCTTGAACGGTGGATCGATCTCCATGCAAAGCTCCTCCTTCATACTCGTCTCGAGCCCTGCCAACGCCGCCTCTGATCCCAACCTCTCCATTTCAGTTTTCAACCACACCTCAAAAACCCTACTTATTTCAATTAATCCTTCTCCCTTTTGCAAAGACGAGCCTAACAACCAAAATTAAGGCTAGATACAAGTGAAAAGGAATCTGAGACCTGAGTAAAGAATATTCCGGCGACTGTGCCGGGCGATTCTAATGATATGGCAGTCGCTTTTTAGGATCGGGAAAGCTGCTCGAGTGCTTTCTCAATTTTTCGCTTTTACCTTTTTGTTTTTTCCAGTTTGCAGCGGGTGGTCAAATCATTTGGGTTTGTTTATTTTCCAATTTCACTATATTAATTTTCATTTTTTAGTAAATTATTCTATTGTTTTGAGAAAAGTTGCTTTATAAGATTTGTCGGTTATGGTAGCAACTGGACAATAAAGTATGATTTTAGACTATTTTTAGTTGTTAATTTAATTTCTTCTATTTAGCATCTTTTGTTGTATTCTAATTTTTGAGAGAGGATAAAATTTTAAGTAGTAGATAGGTGGTAAATGGATATTAAATTATACGGATATATAGTATTCGTATTTATATTTATATCCATATTTATTTAAATTTTAAAATATTCGTATCCATATCTAATTGATTTTTTTAATAATATTCACATTCGTATTTGTCAGATATTAACAGAATTTAGATATATTCGTATTCGATTATAATTATAGGATACATCCATTTATAAATATCCGAATATCCATTTATAAATATATGAATATCCAAATTCATTACCTTGTAATAAAATGCATATTTTTTCTAATAAATTTCATTAAAAAAAAGTTTACTACTTTATTTAGAATTAAAAAATTAATTATTCTTGATTTAAAGGTTAATTTTAAAAAAATTCCTAACCCTACTTTTAATTTAGTATGCAATTCCCATTTGAATTTTTACATGCTAAACTCCCCACTTTTCACATAATTTAGGAATCACTCCCTATATCTTTTAAAAAGACCTATAAACCTTTATATTTGGAAAAAAAAAACAACTAAAATACCTAAGAAATGCATTTCTTTCTTCAAGAAAAACGCTTTTCTTTTTTTGGTTTTGCCTGAAATCGACTTCTCGATAGGCCAAAAGAAAAGGACGTGAAACCATTCTTCCGCTATTAACGTGAGAAAAAAAAGTGAAAAGAAAAAAAATATATCAAAATTTTTGCCATTTTTTTGCGATAATGGAAAGAAAAACAGTTGCAAAAAGAAGCCAAATACAAAAAAAAAAGTTAGCAAAAGAAATACATGTATGTTTTCTAAATTTACAGTTTTAAATGTTAGTGATTTTTTAGTGTTACACTTATTTCTTATCTATTTTCTTATGTTTAGGATTTTTATTTATTTTTTAATCGTTAAACACTTGAACCCATTTATTATGCATATGATTTTTGTTGTGAGATGGAAAGTTTCTGATTTGTACTTGAAAAGTATGAAAGTTGGACTTCACCTTTTTGGAATTTATACTTCTTTTTACCAAAAATTATATGGTGAAATTATACGATAAAATTATCTGAAAGTAGTAGTGCATTATCTGTAGAACAGAACATTCAAACTTGTAATACACATTAAAGAAAAGTGTAGTATATGATCTGTGTAACTGCTGTGCATTTTAGAAACAAATATAGTATAAAACATTCAATCTTGCAAAGCAAAAGTGTAGTATATAATCTTTGTAGCTACAGCGCATTTTAAAAGTAAATGTAGTATAAAACATTCAACCTTGCAGTACACATTAAGAAAAAGTTTAATATATAACCTGTAGTATATTTTAAAAGCAAATGTAGTATAAAATATTCAAGCTTGCAGTACACATTAGGAAAAAGTCTAGTATATAACCTGCAGTATATTTTAAAAGCCAATATAGTATAAAACATTCAAGCTTGCAGTTCACATTAGGCAAAATTCTAGTATATAATTTGTGTAATTGCATTATATTTTAGAAGTAAATGTAGTATAAATATTCAAGCTTAGATTACACATTAAACAAAAGTGTAGTATATAATTAGTGTAACTACAGTACATTTAGGAGCATCTGCAGTACAAAAATATTCAAGCCTACAATATACATTAAATAAAAGTGTAGTATATAACTTGTGTATCTGTAATATATTTTAGAAGCAATTGTAGTATAAAACATTCAAACTTGAAGTATAAACTAACTGAAATTGTAGTATAATATATTATGTGTTTTTGAAATATATTTTAGAGGCATCTGTAATACAAAATATTAAATTTTTAATACACATTATCTAAAAGAATTAGTTTATTATCTGTTTATATACTAATTTTCTTTATTTGATTGCAACAAAGCCAAGACATTATGAGATCTGCTCTCGTTACTCCCTCTAATTTTTTCAAAGTAAATTGGAGATTGTGATGTCTAAAATGGAATCAAAACATTTTAAAACATTGAAGAAGACCCCTTTCTATATATACATGGATATGCCTAAGTTAAATTCAAGCTATACTTGGATATGCCTAAGTTAAATTCAAGCTTCATTTGGCTTAAAGCTATACTTATGAGGTTTAACCAAAAAAAACTGTCATTTTATTTTTCGGATGGGGTTGAGGTTCCTTTTTCTACAACTGAATTTTCTATGATTTTAGGGTTTCCATATGTGGGGCAATCTGTTTGATATGGGATAGCCCAGCAGGCCCAATAGGCCCAACTTCAAATGAGACAGC
>JACGDI010005632.1:158105-171532 GCA_014898725.1 Jacaranda copaia | reverse complement strand
TGTTTTTCCTTTCCAACTTGTTGTGTTAAAGATAGCTATTGAGTCTTTTCACATCAAATTCAATTATCATAATAATGTGGAGAATGTCCGATGAATTATTTGGTTATCGTATTATCTATTGCACGGCTATTCAACTGTGTTGTCAATTTTTAATATCTCTTGGTCGACTACTGGGTCATCCACTAGATTTAGGAGGATAACTGTGCAAGAATGCCTTTTTGTCAACTATAAGGTCGACAAGGTTGACACGAGTCTATTAGCTTTGATGCTAAAGTTGCATTGTTGCTTGGAGTTGCTACTTCATCGACAACAAGGTCGACTATGGTCTTAGCAGTATGAAACTACTTAAGTAGCAATGCAGGGCTGCTTATCCACCAACTACAGGGTCGACTTGGGTCTTGGAGGCATGAAGCCGCTTTAGTGGCAGTGCAAGGCTGCTTATTTGTTGATTACGGGGTCGACTAAAACCTTGGAAGCGTGAAGCCCCTTTAGTCGCAATGCAAGGCTGCTTATTTGTTGACTACATGGTTGACTAAAATCTTAATGGCGTGAAGCCTCTTAAGTGGCAGCGAGGGGTTGTTTATTTGTCGTCTACGAGGTTGACTAAAATCTTGGCGGCATAAAGCCACTTGATTATGATAATGACTCCAAATTATATCAATATTATTGGAATTTTATTCAAGCCAAAAAACTTCAAAGGTAAGTACAGCATAATCTCAAATGTAAAATTTCCTGAGATGATATTGAAAGTCATTTATAGTGAAAAGGTACTATTTAGAGTAGATTCGACCAGAGAAGTCAAGTAATTCAGCTGGTGTTCTTCTCGAGGTCTGAGATTTGCAACAATAACACACATTAAACTAGACGAGGTGCCTCCAACTAAGGCACTCCGATACTCAAATCAATTCTGATCAAAATAGAATAATCAAACAGAATATATAGAGCTTATAGTGTATTTGGTATTTTTTGGAGCGTGATTGGATATGAGGTATTCATAGCCTTCTCCCAGTATATGATTTGCCGAAGATGCCCTTACTAAATGCATTGGGCTCTAGTCCTTGCTAGGAGGTTGATGGTCATTTCAGATCTCAATACAAATCCAGGTGGCCTCATCTCCTGTTTTTCAGGGTAAACAGTACCTCTGGTAGGTGCCTCCCTACCAAAGATGATGGTAGAGTTGGTGGTAAAGTTGTGTGCCTATTTAGCACGACGGATAGTTGGGCTGAGATTTGAGCGGAGATTTGTTCGCTTATCAACTACATTAACTAGGGCATGGTTAATATCACCACTTGCTCCTGTGAAGCACTGGGGCTTAGAGCGTGTGCACCTTGCTGGGGTGGAGGGGGAAGTGGAGATGTGGACCTCATATTCTCCTCCCTTCCTGATATGGCTCTGCGTGTGTTTACCATTTTTTTATTGCAATCTCAAGAGGTTCTCACAGATAGCACCAAATATGATAATGTTGAAAGTCATTTATAGTGAAAAGTTACTATTTTGGGTAGATCCAACTAAAGAGGTCGAGTAATTCAGCTGGTGTTCTTCTCAAGGTCTGAGATTTGCAACAGTAACACACGTTAGACTAACTATGGTGTCCCCAGCTAAGGCACTCCAATGTTCAAGTTAATTCTGATCGAAATAGGGTAATTGAATAGAATATAAAGAGCTTTTCGTGTATTTAGCATTACCTGAAGTGTGATTGGCTATGAGGTATTTATATAGCCATCTCACAGTACGTGATTCGTTGAAGATGTCTTTACTAAATGCATTGAGCTCTAGTCCTTACCAGGGGGTTGATGGTCATTCCAAATCTCAATACTATTTTAGGTGGCTTCATCTCCTGTTTTTCAGGGTAAACAGTACCTTTGGTAGGTGCCTCCCTGCTAAAAGTGGTGGCAGAGTTGGTGGCAGCAACTGTATCGGTTGTCACGCACCATTAATAAGGAGGCATGCTACTTTTTAGAGTAATAAATGTGATGTGGATCTAAGTCAACGCTGGGGTGAGTTATCAGGTTGATATATAAGTCGAACAGGTTTGACTGGTCGCTTAAGGAGAAAGCAGAATGTGCTGGAACGAATAAAGCTTCTTGTCGAGTGCAGTCAATTACAATACACTTGACTAGACAGTTATTGTTGAATGGCTCAATCCAGAATTGGTGTTGGGCTTGTTGGCCAGTTCAGAACTGATGCTGGGCATGTTGGGCTAAATGGACCTCTTAAACTATCCCATATCAAGTACAGATAGGTAAATATATTCTCTAATGTTCATTAATTAAAATACATGAGTTTCGACCTATTTTATATGTTGTTACAATGCACAATGGTAAAGAAGTGAAATTTTAGGCGAAATTAAATCATAAAATCATCCGCACCACCTCTATAGGCTTGTTTGTTTACATTTTGGAAACATTTTGCTAAATATTTTAGGAAGTGAAGTTGTGGAATGTGATGGCTGTTTATTTGTATTTTGAGTGATAGGTGAAAAATATTTTGGGAAAAAATTATTTGTTTGGTTATATTTTACGAGTGAATAAAATATCACATTAATATTGTTAGGTTAGTAAGATAAAATTAATATTATAAAATTATTTATGTATGTGCATATATAAATTGGGTTGGGGGGACAAAAAATGAAAGGGCTAAACATTGTAGAATGGATAGGAAATCAATTGGAAGGATGTTTTGGGCCTTTTTGGGTGTGTTTTGGAGTGAGGTTAGGAAATGTGTATATTCATTTATTTATATTTTGAGAGTTGGAAAACAAATTGAAAGTTGGCAACCAAACAAAGCCTATGTTTTATAGTGCTATTATAAATCCAAAATTGCCCACATGTATATATTTTTTAAATATTGCATGGTAAAGCAAGAGGGGATTTGACTAAGAGGGTGTTTGGATGAGTTTATAAGCTCCTCAAAATATCTTATAAGATGTTTAAAAGCTTATAAGTTGATAAAAAGTGTTTGGTTATTTTTTTTTTAAAAAAAGGCTTACAAGATCCTAAAATAAGATGTTAAGAGCTTATACGTTATTTTAAAAAAATAAAGAGACCATAACGTATTTTTAAGATCTTGATAAGCTCCTTCATTTTTAATCATTATAATTATAAAATTGTCATTATTAATATCTTATAAATTTCAAGATCTTATTTTATCCAAACACTTCAATAATTTATTTTACAAATAAGATTTAACATCTTATAAGTTTCAAAAATATTTTATAAGATGTAGGAGCTTATAAGATGTTTAAAATAAACTTAGCCAAACACCTTCTATGAGGATGTTTGAATGAGCTTATAAGCTCCTCAAAACATCTTATAAGTCAGAAATTTTTAATTTTTTTTAAAAAAAGTTTATAAGCTCATAATGTCTTATTTTAGAGGTTTATAAATTTTTTTTTAAAAAAATTATTAAACACATTTTGACATCTTATAAACTTTCAAATATTTTATAAAATATTTTGAAGAACTTATAAGCTCACCCAAATATCCTCCAAGTCTATATGCATTTTTATATATATGAAAATTTTTGATAACGACACATTAATAAACTTAAAAATATTTATTCTTTTTGTTAGTAAACTTAAAAATATCCATTTTTTTCTTTGCGAGAATATGCTAAAAATTTCAAAAATTCAGAAGTTAAAATTACAATTTAAGTGATATAAAATTTATCAATTAAGAGGAATCAAAGAAAAAAATTCAAAAGTAAAACACAATTCAATAATAGGGACAAACGTGGTACATAGTTGCTAGATCATAGGAATATTGTGGGATGATTTGTACTTCGGGACCAATGGGATTTCCGTTGAAACATTGAAAGGACTATTTATTAGGGCTTTCCCTCAAAATCTCACAAAGTTGGAAAGGGGGTTAAAATTCAGAGCAGAATTAGGGTTTGCAATTTTTCAAATTCGCTTTAAACTTTCCGTCCGATGTGGAAATAAAGACGAGAATAACCCCACCCTTTGTTATCTTGTCCTCCAATCGCTTTAAACCAGAAATCTCTAGAGAATTTGCAGTAATTTGTGATCAGAGTTGATATTAGAGATGGCAGGAATCAACAATTCTAACGAACCAAGCACGGCGCCGCAAGCCGATCGATGGTACAACCTAACCCTGGGGTCCTCCTTCAAGGATCACAATCCCTCCAAATTCTGCACTTTTAGATGTATGCCCACTTCCGTCTGATCTCTTTATACTTTCTTGGATATGGGTATCGGTGAATACACATTTTGCATTACAAATTGACTGATTATTGTCTCTATGTGCGCTATATTCCTATACATTAAGTGCCTTGATTCTGGTGGTGAAGCTTTATTCCCTTTGCTTTTTTCTTAGTTTGAAGGTTCTTTATGCCTTATTTCATGAGCTAACTGGAAGCTTTTGGTAATATCAAGGAAAGAGGAGATATTATTGAACAGGGATTTCTATAGGGATCAAGCTGATTGAATTATTGATTGAGAAAAAAACAAAAGTTGCGATAAAATGATAGGCTTTTCATAGAGTCCTATTTGCACCAATTTTGCTTTACTTTCTTGGGTTATGGTTGCTTACATTAGTTTTAGAACGGACTTAAAAATCGCTTTTGCTAATTCAAACATTTGATTGTCCGTTGCTTTTGGATTGCTTCTTTTTCTATACCAGATGAGTTCAAACCTGCTTCAATTGATAAGAATCAGCGTGGCACGTTGCACAAGGCCAAGGATAATAAAGTTACTGTGGAGTTTCAAAATATACAACCTGGGAAGCCCAAGGTGACCTTCGAGGGCACTAGTGAGGATTACAAGGATAATGACGCCGTTCTATTCTTTGATGGCGAGTCTTTTCGGTTAGAGCGGTTGCACCGTGCTGTTAAGCGGTTGAGGCATAACAGGATGCTGGGTGAGTCTGCAGGGGCAGCGGCTGCATCAGTTGGACTCTCTGATGCCAACTCACCACCAGTCGGGAAAGGGATAAAGCATCAACCTTTGAACAAAGACACATTTCATGCAGTGCCCGTGAGTTTTCTCTCTACAACTCTTTGAGGTCTTCTTGTCATCTGTTTGAAAAATGACAAATTTTAGTTCAGTTTTGAACTTTGAAATGGCTTCTCTAAAGAAAATTGACAAATTGGAGCATATAGAATGAGCATGAGGTGATTTACTTGGCTGAAATTCATTATTATTTCTTATATTTTTGTTGTTCTTCCAGGGGGTTCACATAATATTGCCACTTCTCATATGACCTTCACCACTTTTTCATAATCCATGTCCATACTTGCTTTATCCATGATGAGAATATTTATAGTAGAAACATTTGTATTCTGATTGTGTACAGGTCTCTTTGCAATTTATAGGCAATGGTTACTTTTTGCCGCTGTATTAACAAATGAAGCTTTTTGTGCACTCATGCAGGTTGAAGTTGAACGAATTGAGATTGGGGACTTCAAAAGCTCAGGCATGTTTATGTTAATCCAGGACTATTTACAGTATGCACTACATATGAATGTAATCAATTCTACCCAACTGCTATTTTTGAGCATCAGAAAAGAATAGAAACAAGAATTGTTATGTGGAAAATTATAGTAAAAAAATGGCGGAAAAGAAAACCAGGTGTTCCTCTTATTCACATTACTTCGGAAGGTCAGAATTACAGTGTTGCTGCTTAAGGAAGGTTGATAAGGAAGATAGAGAGCCAAAGTTAGGGAATGCATGACGCTTGAAAGTTGAAACTGTAATAGAGAAAATGAATGATTGTTGAGGCTGATATTTATGCTGGACTCTGTGATAAAATCTTTTCTTCCAATTAACCAAATTTATTTTGATAGTTTTTCCTGCCAATACGAATTCAGCTCGACATCCCTGTTGAGCATATGATTTTTCTTAGTTTACCATGGCTTGTGCACTGCCTAAAAGTTTCCAAATTTCAGCTAAGTAGTGTCTCTTTCCACCTGCTGTTGTAAATAACATTTGAAGAAGCAAGCGCTCACTTTCAGATACCAAATTTCTTTATTGATGACTTGATCTTCTGTGTTGTGTCTGCATCTGTGATTTTCCCTTTGGTGAGTCTGGTCAGTTATTGGAAAGAAGCAATGGGCTTCCCCACATATCTTTTGCTCCAATGAGAAGTCATCAGCATGTGGGTGGACAATTGATCTTGAATCCAATCTGATTGTTTATTGTTGAATTTAGTACTCCAGAGTGAGGATATCCTGTGTACAGCAGTAACATTTCTTGATTTGAAGAATAGTACAAATAACTTCTAATTGGACTGGGACACTTCATTCAGTTTAGGAGGATCTTCTTCACTTGAATACTTTGGTGGTGGTAGTTTTCCAGTGTCCCTAGATGGAGTACATTTTTCAAATACAACCTGATTTATATTCTTCATATTATTCACCTGAATGTCCTTGTGTCTGGAAATGCTTGTGTTAAACAGGTATTCTAACTACATGAAATAATATCCTGATTTTTTTATCTATGAACCAGATGCAAAACCTAGACAGGAGAGGACTGTAGAATACCCTATAGGCCAAGCAAACTCATCAAATCCATCTCCAGACCCAAAGAATGATGACCAAGAGGAGCATTTGGATATAATGAATGCCGATGAAGATGATGGTAATGCAGCAGCTGATGGAGGCACTGTTGAAGTGAAAGAACTTGATTTTGATATCAATATACCACAACATTATTCGGATGATGAGGTTGCTGTTGATGTTAGCGATGATGAAGCAGATAAGGGACCAAATGCCGCAGAAGCACTGAGAGCGCAAGTAAATGCAGAAGATAGAGAAGGCCAGACTTCAAGCTCTAGTGGGAGCAGCGGTAGCGACAGTAGTGGAAGTGGAAGTGGGAGTGGGAGTGGAAGCGGGAGTGGTAGCAGCAGCAGCGACAGCGAAAGCAGTGACGCTGATTCTTTAAACTCCGTTTGAAAATCTAAATTTCGGGCCACCTCTGAGCAGGTGCCTTGAGGTTGGCATTTCACCTTGCAAATTGGCTCGTTATTTTTTCCAGATAAGGTTGCAAGATTAAGGAATGTGGAGAACTTTTATTATGGGGAGACGGGCATTCATAAATACCTCCTGAAATAATTATTTCATCAAAATCCCACCTTTCAAAAAAATAAAAAACTTCATAGATGACTGTAATTGATTCCTCTGCTTTGCAAATGCCTGGCAAAAGACTGGGAGAGAGATTTTTCATCGTATGAGTAGGCGAGACTTCTACGACAGCTGTAGTATTATGTGCCAAGTAATACGACACAACACATACTTTAATTTCAAGATTCCTCTGGCCTTTCCGAAGGTACATGTATTCTGCTGTGTCTTTACATGAGAATTTATATTTTTCAGCTGAAATTTTCTCACAAAATTTATATATTAAAAACATGGTCGGCTCAGAATTATAACCTGAATCAATTATTGTTCAATTCCGATATGGTTTGATGTTGTTCGGAGTATTGAGGTACAACACCAAAAATTGCTGAAAGTCTGAATGTGACAACTAATACAAGAAACATATGTAGAATGCCTCAGAGAGGGGTTGGTGCTTCCTCTTTCTGTTCTGTGTCTTTGTCCTCGTCATTACCTTGTCCAACGGCGTACCCATTTTGTAAATTTTTCTCCGAGGGTAAATTCTTCTTGGCTTTTTTACTGCCTTCTATTTTCCAAAGATCCCAAACCCGGGTTTTTGGTGGAGGTGAGGCATCTGCAACGGGTGCAACTAGTCCAGGCTTGCCATCATCAATGACTGCATCAACCAAGCCATACTCCTTTGCCTCCCAAGCATTCATAAAATTATCACGATCCGTGTCCAATTCGATCTGCAAAACGAGGCTAACAATCAAACAAGTCCGGAAACAAGGGAAGACAAATCGAGTAAGATTCGTAGAAAAGAGGCATAATTTCCTCAACAAAGTTTGAGAGAAATAGTGGGTGGGTTCATTTTAAAAACATATCGTGGGAGGACTTAATTTGGATGGATCCAACCTGCTGTTCCGGCTTCTTGGTTACTCTTGATAATATCTTGTTCAGCTTAACTTTGTGATAAGCCATTTCTCTGATGCGAATGCTCATCTCTGTCGCCTGTAATAACAAGCAAGGAATAAATATGATTAGTCCAGAATGAGAACATTGATCAGTACGGTATCCCCTTAATAAGATTGATGTTGCATCAATAAGCATTTAGCGTTTGAAAGAGAAAACTGCAGATGTAACATCCATCTCACATATGAGTTTCAGTGCTACATCAGATTAGTGATAATTAATATGAATTGAAAATTAGAACACTCTCAGCTATGTAGACTACACTAAGCCAGCCACAAGCCGTCAAACACAAAAAATCAATGCCATAGTGAAGGCTAACATTTAAACCATCATTGCTAGATCTAAAAAGGTCGATGCAGTAGCAGTTAACAGTCTACATGGGACGCACGAGATTAAATGCTCATTGTTGGCACATGAACAACCAAACTCAATTGACTTAAAAGGAAATGCTAATACAAGTTAGTAGATTCCATTAGATAACACTTCAGATAAGAAGTAGGGTACTGTGGTCTTAGGACCTCAAAGCAGATGTTTGTAGTATAAAGGTGTACTTTATGACTTAGTTCACGGGGCCAAATATGATATCCCAACTAGCTTCCGAATTATTCGATAATTGTGTTGAAATTAAAAGCCTATTCCTGCTTTAATTCCATTCCACTTTATACTCGCTTTCCTTTCCCTTTTCCAGATGTTTAACATAAAAGCTGCACACCCAAGACAAACGTTTAACTCTCTTTCCCAGAAATACTTTCACAAGAGAAATGAGAGAAGGCTAAACAGTTTCCTTGTTTTTCCATTGGAAGCATCTCCACATGAACAGCAGTCGTCCTTCATACAAGGATAACTGCCCATGATTACAAGAAACAGAACATTTTGGGTAGATGCAACAGTCTAATAGGAAATGAACACTGAAACTCTCTTCAGAACTGTTTGGCGAAAATATTTTGGTAAATCGTTTTGGGATTTTGCTCTGACAAACATGTGTTTGGATGAGTATGTGCAATGGTTGGTGTGATGTATTTCTGGAAAAGAAAAAAATGAGCTGGCTTCATTTCCAGAATGTCATTTTCTATTGTAGATGTCTTTTCACGTAAAATTTTATTTGGTTAGTGGTGTCACATAAAGCCATTATATTGTTATATGTTGTTATTATATTAAGATAAAGATATGAAGATATATAGATATATATTTATTTATTTTTATTATTTGTGCAATGAGTTGAATAAGACTAAAGAAATATATAAAGATCAATAAAACTGTGTGCAAATCATTTTCAGGTGCAAATGTGTTTAGGGGAACGATATTTTAATTCTCTCGAAAAGGTGCTCGCAAACATGCTTCAGATTCTAAGAACGAAGGTAGCATAATTTTAACCAAATGATGAGAAAGTCATTGTTTAATTGCCTCTTCATGGTCAATATCTTCTAGTAGTAGCAATCAAAACCTCACATTCTAAAGTCAAAACCCAAACCACCAACTCACATCATTTTGCAAATACAACCAAAAGTGGAGAAAAAGATGCATCTGTAGTTTGCCAAAGTTGGCCTACATCAAGATTGCTCCATAGCTTTCCTGTCTAATAAAAGTGTGTAAATACATAAGTGGATCAGAACACTAATTCATTGTTAAACAAAACTCATGGATAATGATGAACAATAAAAGTAGGAACCACCTAAGTCAGTGAAAAATATATTCCCTTGAAATTATGGGTAAAAACAATATGACACATAGAGGTCACTACAAGCCCCCAAAGAATTAGAAATGAGCACTTACTTTGCCCCCAGCTGTTCCAAGTGGCTGATGGATCATCACCCTAGAATTTGGCATGCAAAACCTCTTCCCTTTACTACCAGAGGCGAGCAGGAATGCACCCATGGACGCAGCAAGACCCATACAGATGGTAGATACATCAGCCTTGCACAATTTCATGGCATCATATATACCCATTCCTACATGAAGCAGTTGAAAAGAAGGTTTTTACAGATAGAAGGTTAATGCACAAGCAAGGAGTTCATATTCTGCAAATAGAAAAGCCAATCAAATTTTTTCTGACTTTAATATTTGTTACTTAGCATAAATGATTAAAAACTTAATTATGCATAAAAGAATTTTAAAGGCACCATACAGGTCCTAGAACTCAAGTCTTCAACTAGAGTGTTCCAGACTGCAGAAGAAAATAGCTAACTTAAATGTTCTAATTCGTTCAAATCCTGAAAAATCTCATATGGTATTCATAATGCATATGCAACCATCACAAAAGCACAACACCAAATGAAAGGAAGTTGGAATTGCAAAGGTAATAACCTAGTAAAGAATGCTCACCTCGGAAGATGTATGTGAAGTTGCAAAGATGGATAACTGATAAGTAAGAAATACTGGCAGTATATGATCAGTTAAGGACCAATTGATGCTGTTTTCAGTTGTAATTGGGCCAGATGGAGTGAGGGGGCAAAAATCAACTAACTTGAGACACAATAAACACATACAAAAGATAAGAACTACAATAGGACAGTTCAGTGCCTTTTAGATTTAACTTTCCCAATACCAAATATCTCTACAAATTAGAAGAAGCTATCACTTCTTATTGTGAAGGATTTTACACCTGCTTCATATCATGATTTCCAAAAGTTAGCATCTAAAGTTTCCAGACCAAATACTAGAACAATCACTCCACAATTGAGTGATTGCAAATATTGCTGTAACCTTTGCCCATAAATCAAAAAATGAAGTCAAAATGTTGTTATATTTACTACTTATTCTTGGTTGGAAGTTCAAATGATATATATTAGTTATTTTTGTAAGCATAAAACTTGGATAAGAAAATCAAACTCAGCCTGGCATCTCCGCTCAATGCACTCACCAGCAGTAACAGAGCCACCAGGTGAATTAATGAACAACCTGATGTCTTTTTTGGGGTCTTCTGAATCAAGCAACAATAACTGACTTATGATGAAGTCGGCAGTCACATCATCTATCTGTTCACCAGCAAATAGTTTTCCAGAGATAACAAGTTAAGAGCCATCTCAAACTACTAATTCTGAAGAGGAGATAAAACTCATTACCTTTTCGGAAAAAGTTCACTTAAATAAGATTACCCCTTCGTGTTCACATCCCGCTAGACATGAGTACAAGAACAAAAATCTTGATGAAATCATATTTTTATGCAGGTATTTAGGTATTCATTTTCAGCCTATTAACTAACTAAAGGAAATATCCAATCTTCACACAGGTACGAATAACCCCCTGTATTGACGTTTTGCAAGTGCAGAATGGTCTGCCAAAGGAAAGGGCAGCTCAAAACATTTAAGATTATATTTCAATAAAATACAAAACCCATTTCATAAACTTGGAAATTTACAATAAGGAATGAGAAGAAATAGAGAAAACCTGGGTACCCAAGAAGATAATTCTCTGGCGAAGAAGCATGTTGGTGGTATCAAGCTCTTCGAATCTCGGCAGCCATGATGGAGCTGCATAGTTCGACACATCCCAGTTGCTCGATAGAGTATGGTTTAAGGCTTTCAAGCTCAAGTTGCCATTGCTTCTAACACTGCTAGTATTTGGATTATTTCTATGGCTGGTAGGGCTAATTGGAAAGAATTGACGAAAACTATAGTGGGATTGGCTGAAAATGGGGGCGTTGTGGCGGAGGAGATCGGCGGCGGGTCTTGGAGGCGCCGATGCGGCTGCGGTGAACGCTAGAAAGCTCCTCTCCATCTCTCCGTATTTCCTTAGTGCTTGTTCTGCTGAAAATTCCACTCGTTCCAAAGAGAAACAAGATTGAAAGATTCTGTAAGTCGTGGTTTTTAAATTTTTTGTTGTTAAGTAAAAATGTTTCTTGCACTTGCAGATAATTCCAATTTTGGCGTCTAGTTACTGCAAACTTTGCTAATTTAACCCCTTTACAAGCAAGACCGTCCTTTCCAATATTTAAAATTATGCCCAATGAACTTACATGTTATGCCCGAGAAAGTCTTGCAAGGTAAGAGGTATGGCATGAGAAAAAATAATCTTACAACAGAACCATATATCTATACCATATTAATGCTATATAAAATATGACTATCATAATTGTTTTGCGAGGAAACAAAAATATACCGTAACTATTTTAAATGTAAGTCCTAAATAAAAATTTGAAAATATTAAGATTTTATTAATTTTAATTTATTGCTAGTAAAAAGTTTAATTTAAACGGCTTGCTTGACCCAACCCACTTAAATTAGTCCAATCCTTATATTAGGATGGTCGATAAGGGGTTCAACCTCAATTTTTATTTAACTTTTTGAGAAGTTTAAATGTGTTTATACTTATATAAATTAATTCGATTTATTTGACATCTTAACTTTTAAACGCAACCAAGTAAAAGTATTATTATGAGCACAATTTAGGTAGCATTTATTGGAAAATTTTGATCAATATGAAAGTGATTTAGTTAGCATATTGAGACAATAGTTATACTATTTCACTTTTAAGCTACCCACATATTCATAAAAGGTAGTATCATAAGAAACATCAAGAACTACAAATCTAAAGATACTCAAAACCCTTTAGACAAAAGAGAATTTTCATCAAATGTAAGTGCACAAGAGAAAGATAGGTACAAAAAATGAATTTGCAAATATGATAGATCCATTTGTAATTGTAAGAAGGTTGCATTTAAATGATTAAAATTTTAAGGTCCTTATTGAATATACAAAAGGTGCTCATTGTACGGATATGTTTAGTAACACTTATTGCATAAATAATCACAACTATTTAAAAATATACTTGATAAATAGTCGTATTTTTTTACAATCATATTTTCTATAGAGTCATGTCTATTAACATTGATCCATACAACTGCCATTGATTGTACAAATAATTACAAATTTAAGATTATGCTAATAAATACTTGTGTGTTTTCTTTTAAGAGTCGCGCGTCTCTTTTCTAATTTTTAATTAGGATTGATAATTTTTCAAATTGTCATCTTTTTCATTCAATCACTTCCCTTTTAACAAATTAATATTATTTTTAAGTAGCTTATTATTAATTTTTAATTTTTCATTCAATTAAAATTAATTTTAATTATTTTAAGGTAAAACAAATTCATAATTGTTAAATGGGATCTGTCTGTTTAAATTATTTAATCAGAATGAGTTTTTTAGATCAATTTTAGATTTCCAACGACACTAGTGATAGAGCGCGTAATAATCTTGCAAGTAGATTTGTTTTCCGACACGAGCAGGAGTCCCATACAATAAGAATTGTGTGACAGTTCAATTTAATTGAAATTAAAATCCACTAAGATATGAATATTAATTATATCATGAGTTTAATATCCCATTCAATTTCAAACATCAATTAACATTAGTATTGATGCTGCAGTGAGCGGAATGGTCCGGAAGTCCGGTGGATTGAGTTGATA
>JACGDI010005632.1:96542-158005 GCA_014898725.1 Jacaranda copaia | reverse complement strand
TGTTTTGCAAAATGGGGCCTGTTGGGCCTGTTGGGCTATCCCATATCAAGTATATTCTAAATTAATCTATTTGTTTTACAGTACAATTTTTTTTTTTCAATATTTCAAATAGAACACACCAGTAAAAGTTAATAACTAACAAGTACTACTTAAATATAAATATATTAGTTTTTTTAGTTGTTTATTAAAGTTAAATTGGATGAAAAACTAACAAATTAGATAGATAATCCTTGTTTCCAATTTTCCATGCCATTAGGGTGTCTGTTGGATCAAATTTACTTAATGAACTCGACAACCTCAACTAAGTCAATTTAATTGGTTTACGTTGGATTGTGTAATCGGGTTCAATTGAGTAGAACCCAATCCAAACTAATTACTATTGTTTTAAGCTCATGTTTCTTTTTTGTATACCCAAACTAATCCTACCCAACCCGACTAACCCAAATAAAATTATATATATATATATTTCCATTTTTCTTCATTTTTTCATCTCTAGTTGGTAGTCTCTTTGATATGTGTTGGAGTTTGATAAATTTATTTTTATTTTCTTCATATGTATTTAGATTTCTATCATTTGGTTGAAGAAATTAAAATTTTACAATTTAATTAGTATATAGTTTTTATATACAAAGAATAAGGAGAAGGGAAAAAAAAAATAAAGAGGTAGATTCGATTACCCAACCCAAAGTAACTAGACCTAAATTAGATTAATTTGGTTCGAGTTTGAAAATCCAATTTCATGAAACCCAATCAAATTTAATTGATTTGAACTAATTTTTCTTACAAACCCAATCCAACCTGACCTGTGAACACCTCCACATATCATTATTTTTATTTAAAAAAATAGTTACATTGATGAAAAATAGAAGTACCACCCTTTCTCCAAAAAAAAGGGAAAGAGACTAATTATATTATGCTTCCAAATAAAGTTGTAATATAAATTTTGTGTTTGCAAAATAAAAATTACAATACAAAAAAAATAGTGCAAATTGAAGTTCATTTAATTTTATGAATGTGGATACATTCCTTAATCTAATCCTCTAATTTTTCTCTTCAAAAGATGATTTTGAATGTTAAAGACAGTTTCCATACTTTTATCTCAATTCAAAATTGGCTTTGTTCTTTTCTAACGCTAATTCAAGGGCTTTGTGTTTGCACTAAATCTTGAATTAAATATTATAATTTGATGAGTTCGTGACGAACACCTTGAATGATGTTGATTCCCTTAAACTTAGTTGAGAGAATTGTGGAATTTTCTTTAAAGTTTCTCTTGCTTGAATGTAGAATTTTTGGTGTAACTTATTGTTTTTATTGTTGCTATTGTGTGTCTAGCTTCTTGAGATGATTCCTATTCACACTTGTAAGGTGCAAGCTTTTGTCACAATTATTTGATGGAGTGATGCAATTTTGGCCTTCTATAATTTGATTGATATTTATTTTCTTAATCACTAGATGTGGTTTGAATTGCCAAAAATCTCCATTTTTTCTTGGTTTTACAATATATACGATTTAGTTGCTTTACATGCTATATCTCATCTAATTTTAAAATTTTCAAAAAAAATATAAAATTAATAAAATAGCCAATAAAATTTTCATATCTGCAAAAGTATTTTTCCAATTTGAATGTCTCCGTTCTTATCTACTCATAACAATGTTCTTGTTAATTATTTAAAGAAAAGATTGCTCATATCCTTTTCAATAGAGGTGGCTAGTAAATTACTAATTTACCAAGGTCATGCTTGATATGGTAGTTAGTTAATATGTTCTATTAGAGTAGTGGTTAATATAGGGAAGATTGTAATTTTATTATTCCATTTGATATGTGAGAGTGCACATAAGATTTTGTACCACTATAATCTCTCCTAATGTCATTGCATGTGTTTGATGCTATCTACTATTATTAAACTTCCTAAAATGCCCTTGGTCAACATATTAAATGCATTTTGTCCATCTGCATTCCATTAATAGCTTACTCCTAATAGAGGCCCCAAATTGCAATTACATACACATATGCAAACTCAGACAGCTCCACAAAGAAAAACCTCTACCGGCACCATTAGTCATCCCATTGCAAATTTGGAATCGCAGCTATTTGAGGTCTAACCTAAAATTGTGGCATCAAGCTTCATCGCGAATGGAGGTTTTTAGAACAAGTCCTTCCATGGTCTTCCATTTCTCGTTGTCAAATTTTAGCATTAATACCGCCTAGAAGATGAGATGGATTAAAAGCAACATAATTCCATAAAAAAGCTATCACATTAAATGGCACAATCAATGATTGCTAAACTATTACACTTACACTAAGTCAGAGAGCATCCCAAGATAATCCCAATAAAGAGTGAGGCTGTATATCCAATGCATAACATTGTCAGCATTTGCTCTTTACTCAACCCATAATAGGTCAACTCGTACTCTCCAAACACAGCTTACAACCCTTCCATCACTTTTTCACCGAAAAAAAATAAAAAGGAACAAGAAGGAAGAGGAGGAGGAGGAAAACTTAATCAATAAAAAGACCAAAAAACCATAGAAGAGAAGAACTTTCTATTGAAAACGAAGAAAAGAAGTGGAAGGCGCCTAATCCAAGAATTTGCGCCTTCTTTGGTGGCAAGGGGTGCACTCATCACCCCAAGCAGTAGCCTCATATTAGACCTTTTGTTCCCATACCTATTCTCATTAACGGCCATGGAAGGGTTATGGGTTAGCTGCCCTCGGACCCATTGACTTATAACCAACTCGACTCACTTCAACTCTCCAATTTCATTGCCATCAAGATCTGGGCCCTCCATGAACGACATCAGTGTCTCCTCCACCGGCTTGAGGCTACCTAATCTCACGATCAGCATCTCAGGATTACTCGTACTAACCTAATTTCTCTGAAGCAAACCGACATTAGCAAGCCGCACTGACTTAGACTCTTGGAGCATGACCTTCTTGAAGATAATCCATAATTCCACATAACACCTTCTCTTTCAATGCCATATTTCAACTACGATTTGGGTCTTGTATTTCAAATCAATTTATGGAGGACAGAAGTATAATGTTGGCCATGTGAATTGTGGACAAAATCAATAATTTGTGCCAACATTTCAATCAATTTAATGGAGTGGGGGGGTTAATCGCAGGGGGAGGTTGCTACTTGAATAGTTGATACTTTTATGAAGAGTTTCAGATTGGCAATTATTAGCAGGCCGACCCGTTAACTAGTAGTGCCTATCAAACATGTGAATAATAAAGATTGCACTTTTTAATTGGGGGTAATATATGAAATCACAAAAATAGTGATGACTTACCCTTCGTAATATTTTCATAAGATTCCCACAAAATCTGGGGGTTTTCTAATATTTTCAGAACTCAGGGGCCCCTTTGGTAGAGTTCGTAAATCAAAGGGTGTGATGTGCAAATTGCAGTGGAGCTCTCCCAGGAAATTAAAAATTAAAAACAAGTCTAAATACGCACAAGTATTCTCTACCTCCTGCTGACGAAAACAATGGCGAGGTTTTCTCTGGGGGGAGATGAAGACGCAATAGAAGAGGGACCCAGCAACAATAGACCTTTGCCTAAACGACCCCGGATCACTGGGCCCATCGTATACACCGTCAGAAGGGCCAACGCCTCCGCCGCTTCCACCTCGAATTCCGGAGACCATGCCGCCGCCTCCAACTCGGGAAACCCAGGATCCACCTCCGCTGCTCCACAGCCTCCTTTGGGGCGAGAATTACGAATAGAAGAACCGGCCACAATAGAGGAAGAATCTGAAGAGGAAAGCGAAGAGGAATCGGACTCGTTCTCTGGTTCGACAGAAGAGGACTCAGAAGAAGAAGATGAAGGCGAAGAACAGCAAAATCTGCAAAGCGGAGACCAGGTTCAACCCACTGAAGCAAGAGTAAATTCAATTCCAGATGGATATGGTACAGTTCCTGAGAGGGCGGCCCCCGTTGGGGATGCGCCGGCGCCTGTTTCTGCGACGCCCTTTTCCGTGACGTTGACAGACCCTGATGTACTGGATTGCCCTATTTGCCTTGAACCTCTCAGCCCGCCCGTCTATCAGGTTTTTGATTTTTCTTTTATTTGCTTCATCTCACGTTCCTTTGTAAGCGGTTCCTTGTTAATGATGTTCTGCTGGGTTTACTACAATGGCAATGGCAGATGCTGATATCTTTAATTTTCTTGAAACTTTTGAATTCTTGCATGAAGATGCATGGACTTCATATTCTATTTGAATTGGTTTATGTGTGTTATCTTTAATTCTTCCATTCTTAATTAATTTGATGAAACATTAGGGTCTCCCTAGGTTTCTTGATGAGGTGTATCAACTAGATATCACTCTCTTGCAATGTGAAGAATCTAATTTAACTATGGTTTGATTATATCTTTATGCCTTTGCTGACTAGGCAGTATCAAGGTTTAACTTTTGAATTTAGTAGATGCGCTTAAAGTGGATGTTGTCTGTGGTCATTCTTTTGAATACATTCATCCAAATTAAACCGTGAGATAGATGAGTTGTATCAACTATGAAATATAAGTTATTCTGGAACTTAAGAGTTTTGTTCTTTTTGGTGGCAATCTGTATTAAGGTCCTTTAACTGTGGAAGATTGTTTGCAATTAGGAACAGCTCGGCCAACTGTGACAATGGTTTATTGTTGAAGTTCAGAGTTTTTGGTCTTTTAGATGGCTGTCAATATTGAGGTCTGATATTTAACAATTGAAGATTGTATGCAATTTTAGAGCACCTTGCATTTTAAGTTGATTATAGCACTTCAGAAAATCCTGCCTAACAACTATAGCTTATCGAGGCTCCAAACAATCACCCCATGCAATGTCAAACATGCGATGGACATGGATATGGCACTGAAACTGATAGTGTCAGAAACTGCATTTGTTGTGCCCTGTACTTAGGTGGGAAAAAATTATAACAAAGTGTCAGACACGGCTGACAACGTGTCCAAGAGAGTGATCCTCAGGTGAGACTGACATCTGAAACAAAAGTGATGAATATTCCTCTCTCCACTTCTTCTTGATGCTTCCATCAAACATTGGCTTCAGCTTGTTATCATGGCTATGTTCCTCAATTCACTTATTTAGATAGGGTTATCCTTGAATGCATCTGTACCACCTTTCTAGTTTTTACTTCCCACATGCAAACAGTTTGGCTCACTCTCCATAGGTACTTTGTGGAGCACCTTCTCCACGAGGCACTAGTATCAACTATACAGATGAACATATTAGTTTGTGTGCTTGTCATAGTATATGCTGATTCTGCTGCTTGGCAGAAACTCCTAAAGTGCATGATGGATTGCTTTGATTCTTCTTCTTTTTAGATTTAATTAGCTTGAGCCTGAATGGAAAAGGTTCAAACACAATGTAACAACCTTCTTGGTCACTTTGGTTGGTAAAAGTTTTCGGATGGTGTGGAGTTGGAATAGGAGGATTTTACACTTTTCATCTATAGTCTGTGATTGCATTATTTATTTCCCTTCCAATCATGTGAGTCTTTTCTAGATTCTTCTAGTATTTTGAAATCTTTGAGTACATTTTGATTTGAAGATAAACATGGGTTTTTCACACCTTTTATTCTCCAACTGTAGACATTGGACTAGAGATTGGCTGTTGAGTAATGCGGCAATTCACCTAAACTGTTGCAAAGCACATGGTAGTCGGCATGTATGGGGATTACTTATTTGTAACTGTCACGGCCTTTGGCAAGCTTTTTAGGGTGAGTATGCACTCAACCTTTTCAATTAGGCTTTGTGGTGCACCTCTTTAGAGAATGAAAATGAAGGACTTCTATGGCATTATCATTTAGCCAGAGATAGCTATATTTGTCATGTTATTAATTTTACTGCTATGATCAACTCTGTTGTCTGTATTGTGATTTTCATCAGTCATTCAACATTTACTGTATTGACGAGATAGCTTCCTCAATTTGAAATCTCACTTAATAAAACCACTGTTGTTTGGTTTAGTCATGAAGATCCAGTATGATGACAATCATGTCCTCTTTAAGCTTTCTGATATTCTTCTCCATGTAATATAATGCTTGAAAATGCAAGTTTTGAATCTCTTAAGATCCACCAGGGAACTACAAAAGTTGAGCTGATATATTTCTGTCTCTCTGGATTTCAATGCAGTGCGAGAACGGGCATATAGCATGTGGATCATGCTGCACCAAGATGAGGAACAAATGTGCAAGTTGCTGCTGGCCAATTGGGTACAACCGCTGCAGGGCAATTGAAAAGGTTCTTGATTCAGTCAAAATCTCATGCCGCAACACGCAGCACGGCTGCAAGGAATCATTAAATTACAGCAAGAAACTTCATCATGAGAAGACATGCAGTTACGCGCCTTGCTCATGCCCCCATCTCGGCTGCAACTATGTTGGTTTGCCCAAATGCTTGTACGCCCACTTTGCCACACAACATTCAAGATCTTGCAAACTATTCCGCTTCAACTACGCCTTCCCCATCTCGTTGGACTGCAATCAGAAGCACGCTTTTCTTCAAGAAAGGAATGAAAGCATACTTTTTATCCTTAACCGTTCTATTGAGCCGGTTGGAAGTTTTGTAAATGTTATTTGCATCGCACCGTCTTCATCAAAGAGAGAATTCTTTTATGAGCTTACTGCTGGAGATGGTGTGAGCTCCATTAGACTAAAAACTGTGGCAGAAAGCACCCCAAAATGGATTTCACAGCCTCCTGTGAAAAAGTACGTCATGGTTCCTAATGATTACGTCTTTGGTGGACAACTCAAGTTGGAATTGACCATATGGAGTACCCGCAATCGCCAATAGGCGCATGTGGAGGGACTGGCAATCGACGTAGTCACTCAGTGGATGTTCAATTCACTTTAGACTCCAAAGCAATTAGATATATACAAGAATTGTGTAAGTTGATTTCAAAATTTATGGCCCTATAGTGCTATATCTTGTTGCAAGTATGGGCTCAGGTTAATTTGTTTGGGTTTCCTATGAATAGCTTTGGTTTTATTTAAACGATTTTTGTCTAATAAATTTTTTAAATCATCTTGTAGAATGTGTTACAAGGTTCATAATAATTTTTAGTCTATGGATTATAAGGAGGTGTTTTTGTATAGGCTTGTGCTATTTAAATATGTTACTTTTGGATATTGTGGGAAAATTTACTAGTAGTAAAAATAGAGAAAACATTAGAAAATTGATTATATAAGTTGTAAAAGAGTAGAATAAGACTGTTTGATAAAAATAAAAAAAATTGCCTTGAGTTTATACTTAAAAAAAATAATAATTTGCTATTTAATTTGAGATTTAAAAAGAAATTAGTGAACACAAAATTATATTTTATAACATATGAATAATTGAAAGGTCAAACTCTTGTGAACATTTCCTACATTCCACAACATTAATTAAACACACTTAAAAAACCTTTAGATACAAGAATGCAATTGGGTCGAAGTTGATTGAATTTGGTTAGAGACTACAAGCTTGAGTTTGAGTTTAATTTTTTGAGTTTATACTTCATTAAATTTAAATTTTCAAGTAAACTTTGATCCATTGCTAATTGAAGCTTTTATTTAATGAAATGATAGAAATCCACAATTCCAATTTATAAACTATGGTATTCATTAATTTATCATAAGTCTCATAAATAATTATAAAAATGTCATCAAAATTACTAACTATCACAAATTTATTAATATTGTGTGTAAAATAATAATAATAATAATAATAATAACAATAATAGTTATATAATATATATTAATAAAAAAATAAAATTAATACTTTATACCCACTCGGGAGTGGCAAACCTTAATTCAGATGATTCAAAATAATAAATTTGCTTGAGCTCAACTTAAGTTCAAAAATAATTTCAACTGAAGTCAACTTATTGCAAGATTTTGGAGAGGTGGAAACAGCTTCAAACGGCAATGGGTTCAGACTTGGTGCCAAATATTGGGGTGAATCTCTCCTCATACTAAATTTTTTCACACTAAATATTGGAGTGTGACGGTGCGAGAAAACGTACCACACAAGTTTTGTGGCATTGGAGTTCTATTTATTTTCCGGATAAAAAAGAGCAATGAGAGGAAGATATGAATATGCAAATCCAGTCATTAAGGGGGAAAAAAAGCCAGCAAATATCCATCTCTTTCCTCCTCTTTTCTCTGTAGCTATTCTGCACTTGAGAAGCCACTTGGATAACGCACAACACAGGCTCGCTCTCTCTCTCTCCCTCTCTCGTTCAAGAAAAGGGACCTAAACAAATAAAGAAGAGGATAAAACTTAGCTCACTCATTTGGGTTTAGGTACTTTTTCCTGTTTCCACTCGGTCCTCTTCCCCTTCCCCTCCATTGTTGCCGTGGTTTTACGACTTTCCTTCAGTCACATGTATAGTTGTATTTTTTATAGGTGAAGAGGAACTCTAATGCCCCATTTAAAACCAAAGCACAAGTTTTTGTGTGGGTTTGGATTTGTATGTTTTGGTCGAAGGAAATGTCAAACGGGGGAAAGAAACTGAATTATTTCTGCCTCAAAGAAAACCCAATTCAAACTGATTTCCATTTTCCTTGTTTTGTGTTTTGAGTAGAACTCTTCATTGTCTTTAGTTTCATTCTTCGGTTCTTTTTACGTGGATGTGAATTTTTTGATGAGTTAATGTCAAACGAGTGAAAGCTAATTGCTAGGAAAAAAAGAGCAAATAGCTTGGTGCATTTGTATTTCTTCTATTTCTTCTTTTTTATTAACTTAATTAAGCATGTTATTGATGTTTTTATGAATCTTCAGTGTTTTCAAGATGCGCTTGGGATTGTGTTGTTTCACAGTCTATTTCATCTCCTATTATTATATTTATACTAATTGTATTTAATTCTTACTTAATTATTTTTATAAAAAAATATCTAATACGCACATCTTATAATCATGGCGTGGAATAGGAGATGGAAGAAAGTGGGTATAGTCATGAAGCGGAGTAGGAGATGGAATAGAAAGGGAAATAGAGGATTTAAACCGTTCAAGATGTGGTGTTTATTGATTAATTTGAAGTGAAAGTTTCTGCTGCTTTGATTTATTTGAAAATCCTAACTTCATGGGCCCAAAGATCACATTTTTAAAGCTCATAGAATGAACAAACAAAAAGTGATGGCCTCTTTTATGGAGTTTGTCAACATACTGATGAATCATTCTTTTGCTTTTTGAGTCATCAGAAATGGCAACAAAGCTACTAATCTCTCCTATCTCTCATCGTTGCACATTTTCAACCCAAGACCCGCACCACATTCATCCATGGTCTGGACATGGTCAAATGCCGACAAGACAGAGGAGCCTTGTAGTTCGAATATCTTCCTCCGGGGACGATTCTCTGTTGTCTGCTCCTTTAGCTTTTGTGGAGCATCTGCACCACCACCCACAGTCTCTCTTTCTGCTGGCGGATAGTGCTGGGTACTCGTTGGCCAGTTATTACACTTCTTTGGGTCTTTTTATCATCTCAGTTCCTGGTCTTTGGTCCCTCATCAAGCGTTCAGTTAAGTCCAAGGTACCATAATTCTATCTACTTTTACTGCTCAATTCAAACTTGTCTAGGCATAATACGTAAAGATTCTAGCTTATTGTTTCCTCTTCATCTCTGAATGAACTTCAAATTTACATTATCTGGAGAGATGGCAATTCCCAATTTCGGTGTTAGATCAGGTTGTGCAGAAGACATTTATAGGAGAAGGAGTGGGGAAGAAGGAGCCTAATCAGGTGGCAGGAGAAATTCTTTCTTTCTTTACTCGCAACAATTTTGCTGTGGCAGATAGAGGGGAGACAATTATGTAAGACACGCTAATACCGCTACTATGGTTTCCTTTAAACTTTGTAATGTGGTTGTTTAGGCTGATAGGGTGGACTGACTTAACATGTTGCACCCCAAGTTGGGAAAACATATAAAAAAAAGTGGCAGTTGTAAGTTTTTAATTGGCTGTGGTGAAGCAAAAGCATTACACTAAAAGTGCTTGAATCCAAAAACGAGCACGAATGTGCGCAAACAAGTCTAAGCTGGTCTTCATGAGAATCTTGCGCCTTATTTAATTTTATGGGCTTAAACAATTTATGTTTGAGTGACGTCAGTTTCAACCATTTTTGTATCTCAACAAGGAAAAATGGTAAATTATGCTGGAGGTTGGAGTTGCACTAAGATCTATGAACTTCTTATTTCTTGATGCAGACATTTTTGCTATATAGTTTTTCAGTTAGTACTATAGACAGAAAGAAAACCCATGTCGTATTATAGTAATTATTTTATCCACAACCAAAAAGGGTTGTGCTTTTAAGGTGAATAATTAAGTTAATCCAAATGCATGACATGAATAAATTTCACTCTACTTCAGTTGGTCAATAGCCTGACAATAATCATAGCCTTTGTTTTTATTTCTGTGGCTATTGCGTAAGTGGCATCTATGGCCAACTTTCCAAAACCTGTCAGACAGAATAACTAACCTATCTTTGTTTAGCATGATAATGTTTTCTATTCTAAGCGGAAATCGTTTCACACATTTGTACTTCCCTTTTCAGATTTGAAGGGATAATGGTCCCAAGTCGTGGTCAAGCAGCACTGCTTACCTTCTGCACCTGTATAAGTCTTGCAAGTGTAGCCCTTGTTCTTACAATAACTTTCCCAGATATTGGAAACAATTGGTTCTGGATCACCATATTGAGCCCCATCGCGTAAGTGTCGGATACCATAATGTTTTTTAGTTGTTTGCACTCAAACCCGAAACTCTTTGAACGAAAGACTGACACGTCTGGACGAAACAGAGGAGTGTATTATTGGACAAAAGCATCTAGAAAGGAGCAGATCAAGGTGAAAATGACGGTGACCGACAACGGAACCCTATCGGAGATAATTGTTCAAGGTGATGACCAACAGGTGGAGCAAATGAGAAAGGAGCTTCAGCTGAGTGAAAAGGGCATGGTCTATGTGAAGGGCATATTTGAAAGATGAAGGATGAGAAGGGAAGGCTAAATATGAAACCAGATCACCTGCAATTTTGATATGTGCTTGTGTTTGACAATGTATTAATTGTTGTCAATACTAAGTGGCTATTCAATGCTAAACTATTTATACTCCGCATGCAGGCAGCTACACAATTCTCGCAAGTTTGATTAGTTGCATGTGTTAATTTGCAGAAAAAATATTTATGCTAAAGCCTTTGCCCTTTAATGTTCTATTTTCCCTGTTTAACCTGAATAACCAGCATACAAGTATTAAGCATATTACGTGATGAATGATTAGAAAGGTTCTTCCACATTGATATAATACTTATGATGTAACTTTGAGAAAAATAAAAAAATAGTTATTCCTTTTCTAAAAATCATAGGTTTCATCCATAAATATTGCGTTTTCTTCCTTCTTCTTTTTTCTCCATCTTATGTACGTTTTTAATTAACAAAGTGGATAATTATTGTAAGGAAAAGAGTAAAAGAGACAGTATATGGAATTAAAGAAAAGTTAAAAAATCCCGAACCATATTATCACTAAGGTAAAGTTAAGTTAGTTTTTAATTTACACATGCATGCACATCAAAAGCGGTTTAAATTCTTTATTTCATTTTCTATTCCACACTAATTTATATAAATATTGTAAAAATTATTTTTTTTTTGAAAAAGTACCATAATTGGAAAAGATGTTGTAAAACTATGGTAAGCTGTGGTTTGTAGCCACGCCTTCCATTTATCCTTTTTTTTTTTCGTTTTTTAAAATTCCCACTTAAGAGGCGTGGCATAGTTGCTTAGCCATGCCTCATGTTGCTATTTTTTGTAAAAAGAAAACACAATAGAAGTTAAAAGTAGCTCAACTCCATACAATAAAAGATCCATACACTAAAAATTTCATACTAAAGTGTGGTTTAAAATGAGACATGATGTTAAGAATGATAGTCTGGATATGAAGAAACACACTCAAAATGACCCAAATTGCTGACCATAGCCATGGTCATCCCAACAAAATAAGTGCCAGTGTTGCCAACAAAAACTAAGATGGATACATATGATAGAGGAAAACGGGGGTTAATTTATGTTGTTCTTTATTTTTTTTGAATTATATTACTTAATTTTGCCACAATTGTATTTGATGAAGTTAATTTTGGTATGATGGGCTTCTGGATCTTGACTCGATGGAGTTAGCCAACCATAAAGATAGAGTATAGAGACGTCGGTTGGATCCTGTAGCCATGGAACAAATGTTAGGCTAGCTAAACGAGTTCTCAGCTAAGACCCTTTGATGCTTAAGTCAATATTTCAACCTAGAAGTAGTTGGATAGAGTAATAGTTTATAGAGCATATGAGAGTGTACCGTTATTTGTGAATAAGGGTATTTATAGTCTTTGCAAAGAGGTAAAAAGATGAGTTTCTCCTTAATGTGCTTTAGATTAAGTTATCCTAAGTAGGGTTAACTTAGGTCATTTCAACCTAGCCTAGAGCTTTACAGATGGCTGGTTGGCTGAAAAGGGGATCTGTACTGCTATTAATGTGAAGGCGATACATCATCAAATTAACTAATGCGGACAAGATGGTAGTTGAGACATATTTAATGCGGATGAAATGAGTGGCAAGGGCTACCATTAATATTTCTTCAGTTTGCTTATCTCGATCTCTAGGATTGGTAAAACTCAACCTCAGAGGTTGATTTAAGTTTCCTAAATTGTCAGACTTAGTTTCATGGGCTTGCTTATTGGGCCAACATCTTTATTAGATGTGGGCCTATCTCTATCATGAGCCCCCCTCCCTTAATTCCATAGTTCGATCGTGTAGTAGTCAAAGTAAGGAATAGCTCCACCTATCAGCATGGAATTAACTATATCATGTATTAGAGATCAATAAGAATTGTAGGGGCAAGAACAACGTCTTCGAATTTTGACCAGGTTTGGGAAGGTGGGAACCATTTAATGCAGTTACACAAATATTTATACATAACTGACTGGCAGTTATGCATATATTAGTCGATAGCTGGTCAGGTTAATCGGTTGGAATTCTAGCTTGCATATAGACAGTGGTTTTCATCATTTATTTTTTCACTTTTACAGCAACTGATTGAGGTCGAGCAATGAAGATTCCTGGTCAATTTTTGCATAATCTTCAACTTTTAGTTCTCTACATGCAGTTGTCATAAGTCTTCCTCTTCTTTTGTTTGAATTTTCACATGAATTTCTTCACATAGTATGTCGAGTTCAAGTTTCACTTTAGAAGCTATACATTCATTAAATGCCTTGACTAGCGGGGCAAATTCAAGTGATTCATCCAGTGGGGAGTCAGGACCTCCCTAATAACCTAATTTGGGTGCAACAAAGGGAGTGTTGGAGGTGGATGAGGAAGTGGGTCTTGCTAACCATATTATCGACAAAGCTGGGCCTTTTGAGCCTATGGTTGGAGAGTTTGATCCTTTAGAAAAAGCAAATAAGCCTCTCAAGTCGAGGGGTAGACTATTTACGACCACTCATTATAGTGAAATTATGTTGAGAGTATCATTAAACGACCTTAGGTTTATTAAGGTGAAGTACCATATTCCAAACGAGTTCGAATTAATTAAGCCTAGGGTCGTGGATATAATGCACACCCCTCCCAAGGTATGTATAACTATTTTTGAGGATGCAATGAAGTGTGGTCTTAGGTTTCCCCTAGCTAATGCTATGATCAACCTATTGAGATGTCTCCAAGTTTTTATAACTCAGCTTCTGCCTAATTATTTCTCTCTTATGTATATTTTTATTATTTTGATGACCATTTTCAACTAACCCCATTCATGGACTAACTTTAGTTACCTATTTCATTTGCCAATGTCTTGAAAGTCTGGTCTCATAGGGGTGTCAGGGTTTTACTATTTAAGAGCTCGACCTCGTAGAAAATTTTTTGGAACCTTATCTTCCTCTCATGGCCAAAAATGAGAAAAAAGATACTTCTATGTTTGATACTTATGTGGGGTTGGTTTTAACGTTTCAAGAGGTTGGATGATGGGTAAAGTCGAGTTGAACACTAGTCAAAACTGATAATGGGACAACATTTTTATTCGAGATCTCCTTAAATTTGGTGAGATGGATGTCTCTATAATTATAAGGGAAAGCAATTTGGTCCTGGCGGGATTGTTGATCACCTAGTTGAGGTTGCATGTTAACTCATGTTTAGGTAGAAACTAACCTTAATCACTTATCTAATTTGTTATTCTTGGTTTTTATGGTTCTAATCAAAATGTGTTTGTTTTGCAAGTCTATCGGTTATGAATTACGCAAGGTAGATCGTAATATAAAGACAATAGAAAGTGCAACACACTGTGAGGTCGCAATGGTTCATTGGGCAGTTGTGCAATTGGATATAGGGGGTCGACCCAATGGCACAAGAAAGCCCACTTGTCACTACAGCAAGCATGGGAGTGGTGACTAGTCCATCTCCCCAATAGAAAAGGAAAGCTATTGAGGTCATAACATAGGGTACGCCAAAGAAAATTACAGTTGAAAAAGGGAAGAAAAATGTTGGTGAACCCAACAAAGCCGCTTATGCTACACTTCTTCCTAAGCATTTGAGCAATTTATTAACGTTTCCTGAACCTTGATTTGGCTAGAAAGTTGGGGTGTCGAACATCATGACCATGATGGGTGTGGGTCTAATGTTGGTGTCACCTTTAACTGTTCTAACACTGGTCTATTTCAAAGGGACCAAGTTGAGATGTTCAACTATGAGCAACTTGATACTTTGAAAACATTTGCCTACCATGCAAATATGGTAATGTTTCTTGTTGAATTTTCATGTATATATATTGTTGCAAGATTGTTACCCCTATGAGTTGTTCAATGTTCAGCAGATCATGCAATAAGGGTACAACCTCTACTGGAGGTATGAGCTGTGTGAGACTAACCACTTATGGCTAGAAGAAAAGTGGGCAGAGCTATAAAAAGAGAAAAATAACCTACTTAAGACTAAGTTCGACTTGTTGGAGTCGAGGCTAGCTAAGTTGATGAAGTAGCTTGAGGAAAAAAATGCTAAATTATTGGCTACTACTGAGTGTAAGAGCCAAGCCAAGGAGCAGCTGATCGAAATAATAAATTCAGCCTAGGAAGCCTCTGAGTTGAGTCGAGTCGAGCTCAAGGATATGAGACTGCTTTGCGATATGCCGGGGCTGAGTTCTTCAAGATGTTACCTAGAATTTAAAAGGAGGTTGTGCAATAGTTTATGCTCTGCTTGGCCTTTATCGATGCAAGTTTGACATTTAGCATGGATAATGCCAAGGAGGCATTCGATAAAGCAGTGAAAATAGCTTGAGTTCCTTAGTTATGAATTCCTAGTGGAGGATAAGGCGTGGCTTGATGTGATAAGGAATGAGCGCCTTGAAGTATTTGACAAGAATGCTCTTCTTGAAGAGATTTTTGTAGCTATTGTTCCTTCTCATCAGTGGGTTATTGCAATGGGAGAAGAATTCGCTTTTACCTGTGAGTTTTTCTTGGAAATAAAGAATAATAGGGTGAATGTGGCAGACTTCTTCCCTACTGATGATGTGCTTTTTGACTGAGGAAGCTGTACCATCCTAACACATTGGAGTGCCTCAGACTGCACTTGAGTAAGAGGTTGAGAAACTGCCTCTAGATATAGGTCTTGATAGGATAAATGAGCTCAACAAGTTAGTCGACAAAGTGGCAGCTGAGGTCGTTGCTCGACAAGAAGAGGGTTCTGGGCCGAGTTAGATAGTTTCGTACTTATCTAACTATTCTATGTTTGAATGATGTACAGCCGCAAGGGGCTATTGAACGATATTTCATTGTTTATGAAAAATCAATATTTCAATCAAAATTCCATGTTTTTGGTCGACTTTAGTTTGTTGCTTGTCAATTTATTTTTAGCATATCTTATTATCTGACTTTCTTTAATAGGTTGATTTAAAATGTGCCAAAATAATTCAGGTCATATGTTGTTCTTAAGAATTTGAACATGATGGTTGAATTACGAGGTCGACAACACGGTTAATTGGAATTTTTTTTTCTTCTTCCTTTTTCTTTTGTGATTGGATTATAAATAGAGTTGATCACGTGACTACAAGGTTGACGTGATCTTTCTTTAATATTGGAATTTGATCATGCGACTACAAGGTCATCTTGATTGTTCTTTAATAATTGAATTATACATAAATTTGATCATGTGACTATGGGATCGACTGGATCACTTTTTAATAATTGGACTATACACAAGTTTGATCATGCGACTATGGGATCTCAAAATGATATTAATTAGAACACATTCTTTTTGTACAATCCACTATGTACATAAAATTCCTTCAGATTAATTGCAATCCATGGTCTTGGAAACTTATTTCCAATCATGTTAATCAGTCGATAAGAGTTATGCTTTGCCACTTTCACGACAGAGTATGGACCTTTCCATTTTGAGTCAAGCTTGCCGACATTTTTGATAACTTCAATCTTTTTAAGAACGAGGTCTCCAACTTTGAAACATCTTGGCTTAACACCTTTGTCATATTGTTTGGTCATAATCGACCTATACCTTTGCATTTTTGTGAAAACTTGTTGGCGGAGCTCATCGATTCACTACAAAAAATATATTTTCTACTACAATTAAATATATAGTAAATAGTAATTAAGTGCAGTAAAAAGTTATTACCTATGCTTGTGTTACACTTTTCTAGCGGTAGATATTGCAAGCGAGGTAAAAACTTAGCTACACTTTTTCGACCAGGGTAATTGTCTTTTGCTACGAAATTATCTTTAATTACTACAAATTTAATGTCTGGTAAGAAGCTATCAAATACACCACTATCTTTCACCATAATTAAAAAAGTGTAGTATATAGTAGTTAATTATCACACGTCAAAAAACATAGTAAATATTTAAATAATTTCTCACCACAATTAAATATAGTAAAACTAAAATTATTTTAGGAACTTTTGAGGCTACGTTTTTTATTTATACACACACACACACACACACACACCATGAATTCATTAAGACTAAAACTCTTAACCTTACAATTACATATGTGAAGATGATGCCACTGGGCCAATGGCCACTTCGTTGCTAATTAGCTAATTTAAATATATTTAATTCATTAATCAATTTTTTATAGTAAAGTTTATTAGGAATTTTTTTTTTTATCTCCAAACTTGGGTTTTCCTACTATTTTAAGGGACTTTGCTAACTAGCAAAATTAAGTATTTTATTAATTAATCAAATATTTTTTAATAATAATTGCAGTAAAAAAATTATTTTACCTCTAATTGTATTAATTAAAACCACGAGTAATTAAGAATTTTTTAGAGGGTTTTATTTGTTAATTTAGAATTCAATTAATTAATAAATAAATTTTTGAATAATAAGAATTTGAAACAACTTTTTTTTACCTTAAATAATATTGATTAAACATAACTTTCAATATGTTTTACCTTCTTTTTCTTAGTGAAAAATTTTGATTTAAGATCTTAATCTTCCTACCGAACTTTCTTAAATTTTGTTTTTATACCTCACCAATGAAAAAGTGTGGTAAATCATCAACTTTTTGCTACAGTATATGTAAATTTGAAGTAAATATAATATATTATTTACCACACGTAAAAAGTCATAGTAAATAAATATATTTTTCACTACGATAAGATGAAGTGTAATATTTAATATGAGTTTTACCACACCTTTGAAATTTTATATTGTAATAGAAAAATCATAGGAAATAGTTCTTTTTACTACATTATTTTTAGAGAAGTAAAAAATATTGTAGCAAAAAGCATATTTTCTTGTAGTGATTGTTTCAAGGTCAAATTCTCTTTCAGCCTAGTTTCTTATCTGCTTGTAGTGTATAACTCGGGCTGTATGTCGAATTAATTCTGTAGGGATAACTGTTTCTGAACAATAAACCAAACTGCATGGACTTTGTCCCGTGGCAATTCTTGGGGTAGTCAAATAGGCCTAAAGGACTCCTGGTTAGTCGTCTGCCCAACTAGCTCTATAACCTTCTAGTTAAGTTTTGATGTGATCTAGAATGATTCTGTTAATGACCTCTATTTGACCGTTGGCTTGAAAATTTCACACCAAAGTGAAATGTTACCCAATCTTAAGGCTTTTGCACCATTCCTTGTTCTCTTACTTTGGAATTAGGTGTCATTGTTAGATATGAGGACTTTGGGCAAGTCAAAGTGGCAAATGATAGTTTTCCATAGGAAACTCCTTATTACATCATTTGTTATCCAAGGTATGGCTTCTGCTTCAATCCATTTAGTGAAATACTCGACTACTACTAACATGTACTTCCTTTGCTTAGTAGTTTTTGGGAAAGATCTCACTATACCGACTCCCCAATGGTCTAAGGGCCACGTGATTTGTACTAGGATGAGGGTTACAACTAGTTGAAGAGAGATGTTAGCATGGACTTGCAAGATAGGCACCTTCGAGCAAATTCAATCACGTCCTTATGTAGAGTTGGCTAAAAATATTTATGCCTAGTGACCTTATGGGCTAATGTGTGTTCACCTGAGTGGTTCCCATAAATGCTAGCGTGGACCTCCTATAGAACTTTTTGTCCTTGTCTTGATGTCAAGCACTTTAGTGGGGGTCCTAAAATAGATCTTTTATATAACTAGCCAAACTCATCCAAAGCAAATTTTGTTGCACGTCCTCATAACCCGTGGGCTTCTATTTTATCTAATGGTATTTTTTCCTCTCTGAGATAGGACTTTATTCATTAATCCAACTCTGACTTATCTCGTCAATGGAAAAAATCTGATTGTGATGGAGGTCACCGATGGCAGGCTTGTCTGCAACAAAAAATGTAACAGATCTTTTCTTGGTGCCTTTTATTGAACTGGCGAACTTGGATAGTGTGTCTACTCTTTCATTTTCTAGCATGGGCACTTAATTGAGAGTGAAATGTTTGAACTATTGTTCTAGTCTTTTAACCTTTGCTAAGCAGGTGTTCATGGTTGTTTCCTTTACCTTAAAGTTTCTTCTAAATTTCTTTACAACTAGCTGGGAGTTTGTGATTGTTGCTAATTGCTGGACCTCCCTATCAAGAGCCATTCTTATCCCCATGATGAGAGCTTTATATCCAACTTTATTGTTTGTGACTTGGTAGTTGAGCTAGATTGCAAGCTCATATTTCTCAACTTGAGGAAAGTAGAGAGAAATACCTGTGCCGTCATTTGTACTTGTGGCTGACTCATCAACATATAAGGATTGGATTTGTTGTTTTTGCTCAACTACTGTAGGGAGGTCAACGCTCTGCCACAAAGTCAACTAATACTTGAGCCTTTATGATGGTACAGGGTTGAAACTTGACTTAGAATTCTCCCAACTCAATGGCCCACTTGGTCAGCCTCTTTAATGTGTTGGGCTTAGAGAGCACCTACTTCAATAGTTGATTTGTCAGAACAATGATGGTGTGTGACAAGAAATAGGGTCTTAACTTTTGCATTGCTGTGATCAAAGCAAGTGCAAATTTTTTGATCTCCAAATAGTTATGCTCAGGGTCTTGCAAGACCTTACTAATATAATGTACTGGCCTATACAAACAAATGTTAAGTGGATACCAAAACCTAACTAAATGCTATTGGTGAGATTGCTAAGTATAAACTTAGCACTTCTCTAGTTGTAGGCTTCATAAGTAATAGCAGCTCGATTAGGTACTTTTTGAGTTCAACCAAAGCCTAATCACATTTTTCTATCCATTAAAACTTTCTTGTGTTTTTTAGGATCTAAAAGAATGGCAAACTTCTATCTGCTAATGAGGTGATAAATCGACCAAGAGAATAATTCTCCCAACTAGCCTTTACGCATCTTTCATTATCTTTAGTGGCTGTATATCTTGAATTGCTTGGATTTTGGGGGGGATTATCCACAATGCTTCTCTAGCAATCATGTAACCTAAGAATTTTATACCTCTTACCTTGAATGTGTATTTGTTTGGGTTAAGTTTCATGTCAAATGCTTTTAAAATAAAAAATATGTGGCCAAGGTTGGCTAAGTGGTCTAATTATCTTTCTATTTTAACAATCATATCATCCACATAGACCTCTAGGGATTGATTGATCTTATCTATAGACGTGAAGTTGATTAGTCTTTGGTAAGTTGCACCAGCATTCTTTAATTCAAACAATATGACTAGAAAACAATACGCATTATTTGGTACTGCAAAAGTAGTTTTATTTCTATCTTCAAGCGTCATGAATATTTGATAGTGTCCTTGAAAGGCATCCATCATGATTAGGAGGTTACAACATGTAGTCGAGTTAACTAACAAATCTATGTAAAGCAGTGGATATGGGCTTTTAGGGCACACTTTATTAAGACCAATGAAGTTATTACACATTCTCCACTTGTCCTCATTTTTAGGGACAAGGACTACATTACATAACCAACTAGGACATTGTATCTCAACTATGTAGCCTACCTCTAGAAGCTTGTTGATCTTGTCCTCGATGATCTGAGTTCTCTCAACATTAAAAGTTTTAGTTTTTTACTTGATTGCTTGAAGGATGGGTTGACATTAAGATGCTAGACAATGATCTGGGGGTTGATTCTTGGGAGGTCAGTTGGTTTCCATGTAAAATCAATAATATTTCTCCTGAGAAAATCGACCAGCATGCATTACATATTATGCCCCAAGCTTGTCCCTATTTTTGTTATTTTGTCAGGGTTACCAAGTTCGAGCTTTATTATTTTGAATTCTTTAATGGGCTTGACTTTGATGTTTTTCCTTCTTCTCTTTTTGTTGGCCTATCTTTTCTCGAGTTCCATTACAGGGATGTCCCTTGAGGAGTTCAATTTTTGGTCGAGTTTTCTATTTATTAGCCTTGACTGAAATGGTATAACAATGCTATGCCTCTTTATTATTGCATAGCAATTCCCTTATTCTAGCTACTATCGAGAATTTAACCTTCATGTGATAAGTGCATACTATTGCCCAAAAATCATTGAGTGTTGATCTCTCGATAATGGCATTGTAAGTAGAAGGTGCATCATAACAAGGTACTTGATCATGAGGATAAACCTTTTGGGTGCCTCTTTAAAGGATATAGACAAGTTTATGGATCCAATGGGCACAATTTCTAACCTTCCAAAACCAATTATGGGCATTCTAATAGATTTAAATTTTAACTTTTTGAGCTTCATTCTATCTAAAGTCAATAAGAAAATGATGTTTGTAGAGCTGTTGTAGTCAACCAAGATCTTTATAACCTCAAAGTTGGCTATTTCAATGGAAACCACCAAAGGGCAATCTAACTCCCTCTCCACCCCTTAGCCTCCTAAATGAGTGAGGTTGGAATCTAGAAAAGATATAGGGTCTGTGCTAGTGGAAAGCTAGTAAACTGTCTTAGCATGCATTAACTTATTAGATTCAAGATGTCTTTGTGCTTGCCTTTTTGTCAACTTGGAGTCTCCTCTAGTGGGTCCTCTTGCAATAGTGTTAATGATGCTCTTCAAAGGAGGTGCTCCTCTTTTATTTTCTACTTTCCCTTGTTGTCTTTTCTCAAGCTGACCAACCATTCTCTACAAGGGGTCTAGTCGGTTTAGGCCATTGCTTACAGGGTTTTTTCTCAATGTATTTCTGAGGTAGGCTTGTCGAATGAGATGCTCAATTTGATTTTGGAGGTTTAAATAATCCTCTTTGTCATTGCCCTTTTGCCTATGAAAATGACAGTATTTTGTGGATTTCTTCATTGATTTTGTTTCATTTAGTTTCCTTGGTCTTTTCAACAAGTTATCATGCTATATAGCAAAAAAAACCTCTTTTCTAGAAAGTGTTGAGTGGGGGCATAATTGTGAAAACACTTTATTAGAGATCGTTGACCTTTCTTCTAGTACCTATCATCCTTCTCCTTGCCATTCCTCTTGTCGTTTTCTCCTTCCCCATATTTCATTTTATTCATTTCTTCTTAAGTTATATATCTTTCTACGAGGTTAAGGAGCTCCCCAATTGTTCGCGCGCTCCTTAACCAAAGCATTAGAGCATTCTTTATGTCTCAATCCCAAGAATAAGATGTCAATAAAAAATTCAATACCAGGGTTATCTATTTTCAGGACTTTGGTGTTGAATCTGGAGAAGAACTCTCATAAGGATTCACCCTCATTTTGTTTGACTGTCTGTAGATAAGTGTGTGACAGCTTTTCTTTTTTTCTACTGGCAAATGGGTAGAAGAATTTATCGCAGAGTTGGTAATAGGAAAATATGGATGCAGGCTTAAGCTTGATGAACTATTCAGGCGCTACTCACTGAAAGGTGTTAACCAACATTTTTGCATGTATATGATCACTGTAGTTGTGTAGCAACATCATATATTCAAATTCCAGGAAGTACTCATTGGGGTTAGTTAACCCATCATATCAAGGCAATTTGGTTGGGATTTTTATATCTATCACAATGCGTTCATCAATTATTTCCTGGACAAATAAGGATTCCCTCTCCCATTGGAACTTGGGGGCATTGTCAAGTTAAGTTGCTTCTATATTTCTTCTTGAGATTTCTTCCAATCGCTTGTCCAGCTACTGAACTTGATGTGAAACTTCTTCCCATTTGTCTTTATCTGCTCTAGATAAGTCTTAACTGTGCTGAGGTCTCTAGCGTTGACCTGCTTGCACTGTTGGGCCCAATTGGGTTGAACAGAGTGTTCTGCTAAATCTGCTACTTTTTCTTGTGGCTAGTAGTGAGCTTCATTACGAGAAAATTGGCTAGGGCTCAAATCTCATCTACTAGGGTTGTGACAAGTTTTATTTCTTGTTCTATCTTCCCATGGTGGTCGTTTTTCTTGGGGGAAGAGATGTGGTATGGCATTAGCTGCAACAATTGGCCGATTAATATGCCTTTGTAAGGCGGTAGATAGTTGCACAGAAAGTTTAGCAAAAATCTGATCATTGATCATCTGCATGAGTTAAGGAATGGTCAACATGACCATCTGCTCCAACTAAGAACTAGGACCTTTGACTTGGTGGTCTTAGTGAGACTGCGGTGATGATCTACAATCACAATGTCTCTTGAAAATGGTTCACCTAGTGTTAACCATTTTTGGCTGTAAACTCCATTTTCCTACATATGGCGCCAAATGATGATGTTGATTTTAGTATGACAGACTTATGAGTTTTGACCCTATGGAGTTAGCCGACCAAAATGATAGAGTATAGAGACGTGGGTTAGATCTTACAGCCATGGAACAAACTTCAGGCTAGTCAAGAGGATCTTTAGCTAAGACCCTCTGATGCTCAAGTCAGTATTTTGACTTGAAAGTAATTAGATAAAGTAATAGTTCATAGAGCATATGAGAGCATATTATTATCTATGAATGATGGGGTATATATAGTCTTTGCAAAGAGGTAAAAAGATGGGTTTCTCCTTGATTTGCTTCATATTAAGTTATCTTGGGGGTAACTTAGGTTATTTCGACCCAGCCTAAAGCTTTATAGATGGTTGGTTGGTCGAAAAGGGGATCCATGCCGCCATTAATATGGAGGTAACTCGCTATCAAACCAATTAATGTGGACAGGATGGTAGTTGGGGTGTATTTAATGTGAATGTGATGGGTGGCAAGAGCTACCATTAATATTTCTTCAATCTGCTTGTCTTGACCTTTAGGATTGGTAAAACTTGACCTCAAAGTTCAATTTGAGTTTCCTGAACTATTAGACTTAGTTTCCTTGGGCTTGCTTATAAGGTCAGCGTCTTTATTGTATGTGGACTTGTCTATATCAATATTACTTTAAGAGATCTCGGTACTATATGATCATTTACGTTGTCTAATGAAATATTTACCATAATTAGTATCAAATTAAATTAAATTAAATTTAAGGATGTAACTGAATTAATTATAATTAAGTAAACGTGTCCATTAAAAGTAGCTACTACAAAAAAATAGAAAAACATAAGACATAAAAGACAACTAAGTTATTCTTCTCATCAAACATCTTAATATTTGATCAATAAATAGGACCTACACTAAGTGCTCATCGACATCTAGCTTTATTTAGTAACCTTGATGATGCATCATTTCGTGATATTTGTTCAAAGTTAAAATGGGTTATACGCATAACCATCATATTATTTTCTTTATGTATGCAATTGAGAGCTATTGTTTGCTATTATGGTATGCCTTGGGACATGCTGATGGCTTTCATTGAGGACAACAAATACTAAGATCACAAGTATCTATTACAATATCTTTGATTTAGATTTAAATGATTGGCAATTTTCATCATATAAGAGCCAACTAAGACCTATGGCACGAAAAATATCGCCCGGAGTATGATATAATTTCAATGCTTTGAATGGCTCCATTTCAATTAACTAATAAAATTTTTTAAAACTACATATTTATAAACAATTTACTTTTGTAAAAATATGGCACATGATGTGTATAGGGTCGACAATGACTACTGTCTACATTTACTTCAACTAATATAATTATTTAGGCTGGATCATGAAAGGATTCCTGTAATGCTTAAATCTTGGTTAGAATCAGGCATGTGAAATGCCAGTATTTGATTATATAATGTCATAAGAAGTATCTAGGGTTAACATTGACTGCACTTTGTATTTACTTTAACTAGTATAATTATTCAGGCTTGTGAAAGGATGCTTGTAATGTCAAAATCTTAGCTAGAATCAGGCACGCCAAAAGCAAGTGCATGAGTAATAATGTCACAAAAGTGTGTAGGGTCAACAGTGACTATACTCTGCATATATTTTAAATAATATTATTATTGAGACACGTGAAGTGTCATACATTTAATCATAAGGGGATGCTTGTAATTTCAATTAATGTTATTATTATAGCATGTGAAACCATCACATATTATTTTGTTGTAACCCAGAAAGATCTAGTGATAAAACTACGAAATAATAGTAAAGTGATTCAATAAAAATTGATAACAAAAGTTAACGTGGTTTGATGATATGCCTAATCTGCCTGACAAAGAAAAAAATCTTATTGATTTCAAATCAAAGTAACAAGTATAACTTAAGTCCCATAAATCTCACGATAACACCCAATAACCTTGTTCTAATCTCTATATAAAGAAAACTAATTAAAAAGTAAATAGAATCACTTGTATATGGTCTATATCAATTTGTCCCAGAAGAAAACATATATATACTTGTGAAAATAGAGTCCAAGGTGAAGAAAGACTTGCGTTGCGCACTGTGGCACACATGACTTGCGCCTTGGTGTGCATAAAACTACTTTGTGTTGAAACTGCTGTGAAAAATTGCCTTTTTGTGTGCGCCTTGGTGCGGATAATTTGTGCTAGGGCTCATGATTTTAGTAGGCCACGCGCCCTAAAGTGCGGAACTTAGGCCAAGGTATGCGGTTTCAGTACTTAGCACGCCCAGGCACATACAACCTTATGCCAGGACGCGCGTCACGCATCGTGCTGCCTAGTTCCGCTCATGGCCACACCTAGGCATACGTTGCCTTATCTAACCAATGTGTGTCAGGGTGTGCTCTCGTAGCCCATTTTGCCTGCCTGATTCTATTTCACTCCATTTCTTGTCAATTTTAGCTCAAGTTTCAAGGTAAAATCAACAATTTTTCACATTGGCTTAAATTCACCATTTGTTTTCTTTGCCCATGCCCCCCTAAAGGGCCTTTTATTTGAGTCTACAAATGTGGATCAAATTCAAGCAATGCTCAAATTTGATTCCTAAAGCAGTCTTGGTCAACATGTCTGCCGAATTATTTTTAGTTCCAACATTGTTAACCAGAATGACACATTGAGATACCATATCCCATATAAAGTAATACTTCACATCAATGTGCTTTGTTTTCTCATGAAATGCTTGATTTTTTGACAAGTGTATGGTACTCTGACTATTGCAAAATATGGTAGTAATCTCAGAATCCATACATATATCCTCAATCAACCCTTTTGGCTGAATGCCTTCCTTCATGCCTTTAACAAAAGCCATGCATTCAACTTTTATAATGGACAATGCAACTGATGATTGTAATGTTGCCTTTCAGTTAACTGTACAACTCTAAACATAAAACACATACCTCGTCATGGACTTTGTGCTGTCCAAATCTCATGTATAATCGGCATCCACATAGCCAATAATTTTGACAGCAGAATTCAATTGACTATATGTCAAACATCTATTTGCAAAACCTCTCAAATACCTCATGATCCATTTCATAGCCTACTAATAAGTTTTTCTTGGCTTGTGCATATACCTGCTCACAACATTGACGACATGTGAAATGTCTGGCTTAGTGCACACTATGGAGTACATCACTACACTAGTATATGGCACATTAGACATGTGTTCCACTTCTTCCTCAGTACTTGGTGATAAATTTGATGCGAGCCTGAAATGAGCTTTAAGTGGCGTACTAATTGGCTTGGACTTATTCATCCTAAAATGCTTAAGTACTTTCTTAATGTAATATTGTTGAGATAAGTACAACAATCTTTTGTGCTTGTTCCAGATGATCTCCATGCCCAATATCGTTTTTGCTCTGCCTAAATCTCTCATCTCAAATTCTTCACTCAACTGAGCTTTTAAGATGTTGATCTCAGATATGTTTCTAGAGATAATCAATATATCATCAACCAAATATATGAGAAGGTTATCACTGCATTTTTTATGATATACACAATAATTATAAATGCTTTTAGTACATCCTATCTTGGTAATCAAAGCATCAAATCTTTTATGCCACTACCTAGGAGATTGCTTCAAGCCATATAAAGACCTCTTCAAGAGACATGCTTTATTTTTTTTTTTTCCAAAAACAACGAATCCCTCTAGTTAGCTCATGTGGATTTGTTTCTCCAACTTACCATGTAGAAACGTTGTTTTCACATCCATACACTCAAGATCTATATTAAATAGAGCTACCATGGCAAATAAAACATAAATGAAAGTGTGTTGTGTGTTTTACAATTGGGGATAACACCTCATGGAAATCAACTCCCTCTCTCTGAGTAAAACCTTTAGCAATCAATCATGCCTTGTATCTAGCATCCTCAACCCCAAGAATCCTTTCCTTTTTCTTGTAGATCCATTTGCAACTTACAACCTTCTGCCCTTTAGGTGCATCAACAAGCTCCCATGTGCTCTTCTTATATGGAGACTCCATCTCTTCACTTATAACTGCTACCCATTTATCAGAATCTGGTCTAGAAATGGCCTCCTTATATGTGACTGAATTATTACCCACAAACTCCTCGGTTGAACTGAATGCATGAGCAACCAAATCTAAATGTGCAAATTGCTATGGTAGTTTGATCCATCTTTTCTCTTTATCGCAAGCCAAATGATAGTTTTGTAGTAAATTATTTTCTTGCTGTTAATTAGATGATAATATTCGCTCACCAGTTTCATCTACCATATTTTATTTCCTCTTTGAAATTTGTAATATGTCAAGTTCAAACTCCACATTTTCCTTAACGCCCTATCGACTACTTTTAGGCTTCTCCACTTTCTTCATCATAGCAGACTCATCAAACGTTATGTCTCTATTGATAATCATCTTGGAGTTTTTGTCATTATTATACCACAAACGATAACTATTGACTCCATCTATATAGCCTAGGAATATGTACCTCCTAGTTATTAGCTTACGCTTCCCATTACAAATATGAGCATACGTTGGGCACCCAAATACTTTTAGATTTGAGTAATTAACAGGAGACCCAAACCAAATTTCTATTGGTATTTTGCAGTCTAAAGTAGTTAATGGTGACCTATTCACCAAATAACATCTAGTGTTGATTGATTCTACCTAAAAATTCTTGGATAATTTGGCGTTAAAGAGCATACATCTAGCTCTTTCATGATAGTCCTATTCATCTATTCTGTAACTTTATTTTTCTATGGTGTATGTACAACTGTGCGATGCCTCACAATTCCTTTCTCTCACAAAATTCCTAAAATTCCTTGTTGCAAAACTCCAATTCATTGTCAGTCCTCAAGCGCTTGATCTTCTTTCTTGTCTGGTTCTTGTTTAAAGTCTTTCATTGTTTGAAGTTGACAAACACCTCATCCTTATTCTTCAACATGTACATCAATACTCTCTATGAGAAGACATCAATGAATGTCAGCATATACCTAGTAGCTTTCTTTGAAGGAATTTGAAAAGGCTCCCAAATATTTGAGTGAATATAATCTAAGGTACCCTTGGTCCTGTGAACTGCATTACTAAATTTTACCTTATGTTGCTTGCCAAGCATATATTGGCTCACAAAAATCCTACTCTACAGTCTTATCTCTATAAAGCAAGCCTCGTTTGCTTAGTTTTGACATCATCCTCTCACTCATATGCCCAAGTTGCATATGCCACAATCTCATAATATCATTGATTGATAAAGATACTACTACAGTACTAGAAATCGTGTTGCCCTATAATATGCAAAGGCCATTCCTCTTATCTCCTTTCATGATAAGTAGCGTATTTTTGGAAACCTGCAGAACTCCATCTTGAGCTTTGTACTCACATCAATTCTTGTCCAAAGTACCTAGTGAAATCAAATTTTTCTTTAGATCTAGAACATGATGCACATCTATTAGGGTCCTTACTATGCCATCGTGCATTCTAATACTTGCTGAGCCAATTCCTACAGTTGTGCATGAAGCAACATTTTCCATGAGCACTTTAGCTCCATTGCATTTTTAATAAGTGGTAAACCAATATTTTCGTGGACACATGTGGTAGGAACAACCAGTATCGAAGATCCACTTAGAGTTTGGTAAACTCTCGGTAATATTGTGAACAAGCCCACCATTAAATTCATCTGCAACAATTTCTATGAAATCATCTCATTTCTAATAAGAAGTTTCACTTGCATCCTTCATCTTTCCTCGTTCTGAACAATTTCGTTTCCAATGCCCCTTTCCACCATACCTAAAATACTTTTCGTCGGCTCTAGATTTGATTTTGGACTTCAATCGGCCTCTATTTCTTTTGTTTTCTCTCGATCTCTCATTTGCCACCAATTCTTCCCTATTTTCACCATCATTATTACCCAATACATGTTTTCTTAATTTGTTGGAATTCAATGAGGTCTGCACATCCTCAATTGAAATCGTATCTCTACTATATAGTAAAGTAATAACAAGTGCTCAAAAGATTTGGATAGAGAACACAAGAGAATTAACGCTTGAACTTTATCTTCAATTTTAACATCTATAATAGCGAGATCCAGATTACCTTATTGAAATAATCAATATGCTGAGTAATAGATGCACCTTTCTTCATCCTCTAAATGTATAATTATTGTTTCAAATATAACTGATTTGTTAGGGATTTTGTCATATAAAGACTTTCCAGCTTTGACCATAATCCCACTGGCGTATTTTCTGTGGCAACCTCTCTTAGCACATCATTTGCTAATGATAACACTAGAGTACCAGAAGCCTTCACCATAAACTCATCCTTCTCCTCATTTGTCAGTATCTCTAGCAAGAAATCTCTACCCTTTAATGCTCTCTATAAACTTTGTTAACGTAAGAGGGTATAAATCTTCTTATTCCATAGCCAAAAGTCATTCTTTCCATCAAACTTTTCTACCTTGTACTTCATGACTGACATATGATCAATCTTGGCTCTTGGTACTAGTTTGTTGTAACCTAGAAAGATCTAGTAACAAAATTATAAAATAACAGTAAGGTAATTTAATGAAAACTGACAACAAGATTTAGCATGATTTAACGATGTGCCTAATCCACCAAACAAAGAAAAGGATCTTATTGATTTCAAATCAAAGTAGCAAGTATAACTTGAGTCTCACAAATATCACAAAAACACCCAACACCCTTGTTCTATTCTCCATCTCAAGAAAACTATTTCAAAAGCAATTGGAATCATTCGTGTATGGTCTATCTCAATTTGTCTCATATGAAAACATATATGTACCTACGAAAATAGAGTCCTAGGTGAAGAAGGACTTACACTATACACTGGGGCACACATGATTTACACCCCACGTACACAAAACTGCCTTGTGCTGAAATTGATGTGAAAAATTACCTTGTTATGTGCCTTAGTGCGAACAACTTGTGCCAAGGTGCATGATTCCACAGTGTGCAGTTCTAGTACCTAGTGTGCTTAAGTGCACACAACCTTATGCCTAGGCTCACGTTGCGTATGTTGCCTAGTTCTACTCATGGTCACACTAAGGTGTGCTTTACCTCATGCCCCAGCGGGTTGTCTTGCCAACGCACGTCGGGGTGTGCTCATGTCGCCCATTTTGCTTGCTTGCCTTCATTTCACTTCATTTTTTCCATTTCTTATCAATTTTAGCCCAAATGTTAAGGCAAAATTAACATATTTTTACCTCATCAATTCTATTTACCTATTCTACTTATAAATACATAACCCAACAATCACATAACTAAATCTTAATTTTTTTTATTTTTTATATTTGAACTCAAAAGGGAAATGATCGCTTTTTTGAGTGTGGATACACTTGGTTATGGAGAGAAAAAAATGATTACTATCTATCACTTCGGTATGATGATCCAATAGAATATTATTGTGGATTTTGAATGGAATATGCATACAAAGTTAATGAATCTAAGGAGTTGGTAAATCATTTTCAAAGGTTTGGTGTAGAAATTCCACGACATTAGTTATTATCAATGTAAAGGAATGGAGAAGAAAATTGTATACGAGTAGTTGCAAGAATAAGAAAAGAAAACAATAGAATGCTTATGCGTTGAGTAGAAGAACTTGCTTTTGCAAGAAGTCAATGACTCACGTACCATGAAATTCATAATGTACTTAATCATTCTAACTATAAGTTTGATTATTATACGTCTGATGAAGATGATTAATATCCTTAATCAATTTTATTGATTTATAATTCCAAAATTCAAATTTGCATTTCAACTATTTTCACAAAATTGAAAATAATGCTAGATAAATTTAATTTTTATGGGTTTTAATATATTAGTAAAGATCAAAATAATGGAACTAGAATGTTTATTTATTTATTTTCCTTCATAACCTACGACATCATCCATCAACATCATGAATCATTTTAAACTACATTTTAATATGGAGTTTAGCTACTTTTAATTTCTAGTGTTTTTGTTTTTGTTTTCTTCTCTTTTAATAAGAGGTATGGCTGGTGGCCGCCCCTCTTGTTGTTGGAAGTTAAAAAAAAAACAATAAAGAAAGATAAATGGAAGGTATGGCTTGTACAATTTTTTACAACATTTTATGACATTTTCCTCTTGTAGTCATGCCTTATCATAGTTTTACAATATTTTTTCAACTACAGTACTTTTACAATTTTTTTTATTTTATAATATTTATATGAATTAGTTTCTATTGCATCTTTTATTTCATTTCATGAATATATAATGTCTATATTAAATATATTTTTATAAAAATAATTAATAAAAATTAAATATATTTAGCAATAAATAGGACTAGAAGATGGTATAAGAAATGAAATAGAAAATTTAAAGTGCGTCAAAAGTTTGTTAAATGTTCAAATCATGAATCGTACATACAAAGTGTGAAGAAATATTATTGGTAGGAACCTCGGAAAACAACTAGGCCGATGTACTTTCTAATTGAGCATATACAACTAAAGCCCATACAATCTAAATTAACGAAAAAAAAGCCCGTTTAATTAAGAAGTAGGCCTAGCCCAGATCACGGTATTAAAGGAAGAGGAAGATGCGGAGATGGAGAACACGGGAAACAACAAAACGAAGAAAAGAGGGGAAAAAAAAAAGAGGAAGAGGGGAAACGAAGAATAGACAAACAAAGAGGAAACAGAAAGCATCGTGGACCGTCGGAGCTGGTGGAGCCGCTGCCGTTTCGGATGAGGAACTGACCGTCGGTAGGTGCTGATTCTTTTAGCCCCAAGAACCAATTAGGGTTTCTTTATAAATGCACGACTTTATGGCCCTTTTCGGGTTAGCCGCGAAAGGCCAATAAGGCGCAGCTTGGCGAGGAACTTTCTGAAGGTCCTCGGCTCAGCCTTTAGAGGGCGACAAGCTGTTTACCGCCCTGGCCCTGTGCCTAGGCGCTCCGGGTGCTCACCTTTCATGACTTTGAGCCTACCCGTCGCTGGTTGTGCTTCAGATGAAATATTGAACTGAATTCGTTACGAATAGCTAGGTTTGTGATTGATACGTAATTTAAGTTGATTTCTCGTGATAATGATTTGAAACCCACATCAATCTTTATGATCTTGGAAGTGCTGCATTTTAAGCAAGCTGTATAGTGTAAAGCTGTCAGCATTGGTCTTACCGTCAAACCTGGTGTCTTCATGGAAAAGAGCCTGTTGGCTTAACGTTGGATAAAATTTTGAGGATTGCGGATTGCATCAGAAGATGCTTGAGATTAATAAAGTTTTATTCAGTTCTTTTTATGGTTTAAATAGTATTAAATATTCATGAGGATATATGGTGTTAAGCTTCTCCACTTGTCTGATGCTTAACGAACAACCTTGAATAAAAGAGTTAGGATTTGCAAGAACTAAAGAAGTTGGAATGACAGGCAATTAGTTGCTGCTGCTGTATGCTTTGCTACTCGTGCCAAATGTTCCCTGATGCTTGGTGGCTATAGTGCTTGTAAATGCTTTCAACGTTGTTTTCTCTTATAAATTTAACGGTGGTCAAATCTTAATTTATTTTCTATCCACTAACTGCAAAGTTTGTTGAAATGTGTAGCAGGTTTCCGGTCTTTTTGAAGGAAACCGTAGGTTCCTTCCTGGATGTGAAAATTCGCCCTTTTATGAATTTTTTTCAGTTTTATTTTGAAATAACTATATGGTTGTAGTTCGGGAAGTTCTGATTTTTTCTTCTTTGAAAAGTTATATGAATAAAGAGGTGGTTGTTCTAAATTAAGGTACCAAGTAAAGAAGATATGATGGTGGTAATGAGAAATGAACAAGAGCATAGTGAGTCAGAAGGCAGTAGGACAAAAAAGAAGAAGAAGCAAGATGGAACATCTCGTCCAGCGTGCTCTTGGGTGCATTTTAGGTACCATTCCTTTCTATAAATCTGAACTAGGGTTCTAGGGATGCTACTTTTATTTTCATTTTATTGTCCATGCATATATTCATGCTAATGGTTCAAAGGAATATTTTAGTCGTGAATTCATCAAGGAGTACACTGCTACTCATCCTGAATCTTCTGGCTTGAAAGCGGTAAGGATCTCTATTTTATCTTAAAAATATTTATGTTAATTACTTAGGAAGAATGATTGGAAAATATCTTAATAACTGAAATTTGTTTCAGGCCACAAAAGCTGCCTCAGATGCTTGGAAATTGATGAGTCCTGAAGAGAAGGCAAAATACACTAATCGTGCTCGTGAAGTATGGGATAAGTACTTGAGCAATACACCTGCCCGTGTTCCCAAGCCAAGACGACAGGTGTTTTCTTGTTATTAATTTCCAGCATTCACATATGTTGATAATTTACATGGCATAGAATCCTCTATGTGATTAAATTTATGACCTATGCGGCTATGTGGTGCAGACCAAACTTGTAACTCGGTGCTCTCCTGGTCGATTGTTAAATGTGTTGCAACGTCTCACTCCTGACCAGAAGGTTGCTGTAAAGAGCATGGGGTTTGGTAGTATTCTTAACCTCAGATGCCGAACTCTGCGCCGCAGTCTGTGTCTTTGGTTGTTGGAGAGGTTTAATACCGTCCGTCGCAGCTTGGAGATTTGTGGTGAGCGCATACCTTTATCTCCTCGAGATGTCGAACTGGTGATGGGATTGGCATCCAGTGGGAAGGATGTCGTTAACTCTGGACCCGATGAGTTAATTGCTGAGTTACGGAAGAAGTACAATGCCACAAACCGAGGGATTTCTGTCCGTCTCTTGGAGGAAAGGTTGTTAGTCCCTGAAGCTGGAGAGGATTTTAAAAGATCTTTTCTCCTCTATGTATTAGGCACTCTTCTATGTCCCACAGCAAGGCTGGATGTTAGTCCATCATTTCTCCATTTCTTGACAAACATGGACGTTGTTCACCAGTATAACTGGGGCAAATTTTTACTTGATCGGCTAGTTCGAGAGGTAGCCCGTTATCGTCAAGGGAAGCAACGTGCAGTTGGTGGTTGTCTTTTATTTCTCCAGGTGAGAATTAATGCTGGTTCTCTTTCTTTGTCAACAAAATTTCTGCCTGCTTCAACTTTTGATTTGTTCACAGCTCTTCTACTATGAGAGTGTTGCTGTTGGAGAACCAGCCGAACTATCCCCTGTCATTTTTCCATGTCTGGCCTCTTGGGGTGAGGAAGAAATTAGTGAGAGGGAAAAGCAAGAGCGAGAGCTTGGTGGTTATGGATGTGGAGAGGTATACTTTAATATTTACTTTATGCACTTATTGTATGAGTGATGATCAGGTTCAAGTGTTTCTGTGCAGGTGGTTTACAAGGAAAGAGGTCTTGGAATGGGATCGATGGGGTATAGGAGCCAAGCAGACAGCACTACCTTGGCAATAGTACCACCAGAACTTGAGAACTACCCTCTACTTGAGCAGGTTGGGTATTAGGTAGTTATTGTAAATGTTATTTTTTTTTATGGGTGCTATTGCCTTGAATAATTACTTATCAATATTATTTCTTACTGTCATTAGTGAAAAGTTCCCTTACAATCATAAAAATTTGGAATTTGTGCTTGCTATATATTTCATTTCTGCAATCGTAGTAGCAAATATGAGAAAATCATGAGGGAAACTGCAACGTAGTTTTCTGTCTGGTTGATGCACAAGGACCTAGATATTGATGCATTTTTTATAACAATTAATTTTTGCTGCTATGGCTACTCACTACATGCCATAAGAATTGCGATTTAGCTTGTTAGACATGTTCAAGTTTGCATTTTCTTTTAGATTGCTTTTTTCTTTTGCATATTTTGAATGCAACCTTGCTATTTATTAACACCTGTTCTTTTTATCGTTACTATTATTATTAATAGTAATATTATTATTTATTTGTTTATTTATTTATTTCTATTTTTTTTTTCTGTGGCACTACTTTTTCCACAAAGATTTGAACATTTACAATGACATGAGGAGTTTTTGGGGTGTAATTTTATCCTGATAGTCTCCAAATTTATATAATGGTGTCGTATGATGGAAATTGCTACTATTATTTCCTGCTTTCCTATAGGCTGATGTTTCCTGTATAAGATGGTTAGCCTTTTTAAACTTTAAGAATTCTGCTTTAATTTCTCCTCTTGTAATCTTTTGGAATGTATTTTGCTCTTACCACAGTATTATTGACCTTGTTTGTCCTCTAGCTTTCCAGTGGCTCTGAACTTATGCCAGATGTGTTGTTTGTGCTTGTTCTTCTTATGATATCCTCTAATATTCCTATTATTTGAAAATGTGGGTAATTAATTTTCTTAATTTTCTAAGACTTTGTAGTTATGTCAAATATGCCACTGATATTATGGTGAGATAGGTGGACAGTTATCAAGTTTTAATTTATCTAGTCAACCTTTGGCAAAAAACCAAAACCGGAAAAACAGAACCAAGAAAAAACTGGAAAAACCTTTAATTTATCTAGTCAACCTTTCTAAGTGAGGGGAAGGATGGGTAGGGGTGTGCAAAAAAAAAAAAACCAACACCTAAAAGACCGAACCAACCGAACCAAATCGAAGTAGGTTTGGTCCGGTTTTTGGTTTTATATTTTTAAAAAATTTGATTTTCGGTTTGGTTCTTTTTTTACCCCCTCCCTCTCCTCCCTCTCCCCCTCTCTACCTCCCAGTTAACTGGAACCAAATCGAAAACTGAAAAAAAAAAAGTTTGTTTCAATTAAACCGAACCGAAAACTGATTTGGTACTTTTATTTTTTTTAAAAAAATTTAAATCTATTATCTAAGATAAATAAATGTGATTTTTGAAATAATGTAAATGTTAATGTATTTTTAAGTTTTTGGAATAAATAAAAAGAGAAGTTTTTGACAAAGCAAAATAGCTGAGAAAAAAAGAAATAAAATTGGAGAAGGGAAGAAAAAATAAAACTATGTTATCATTATTTTTTGAATGAATTTGATATTATCATCTTATTGCAAAATATATCAAAATAGTTAATAAAACTTAAAAGTACTACCCTTATAAATAGTATAGATATTAATATACGATATACAATAAAATAAAGAATTATGATACAAAGAAAAAAAAATTGGTAGTTTTTCTGAACTCAAAACTATATAAATGTATAATTTATTTATTAAACGCATTAATAGACGTCACGTATAAAAAATAGATGATTATGATTCAAAGAGGAAAAAAATGTGATCTAAAAAGAAAATTAAAATTTTTCTTTCAATTAATTAATTAAATTTATATATATATGGTCAATTGATGACAAAAATAGAAATTTCAATTTAAATTTCAATTTGCAAACCAAGGGATTGAATCATCTATTCCTATTCCTGTGGCAGTAGGGCATTGCTTCTGTTGACCAATAAACATTTTATCTATATTATTATAAGAAGAAATACTGTTTTGGGTCTAAAATGGAATTTATTTTTGTTATTTTACATAATTTGTCCTTCTAATATACAAATATATTCTAAGTCCTAATTTGATAATTTTGAATTTATAGATAAATTATAATTTATAATTGACAGTTATAAAAGTAACATCCTAATTTCTAGCTATATTAATATATTTTAAGTTCTAAATGTGGAGATATAACCTCAATTCCAAATCCTAATATTATATCCAAGTTCTAATTTTTAAATAAAAAAATTAATTTGAAAAACAAAAAAGCAAAGAAGGGGGGAGTGGGGTTGAATCAGTTCTGTTTCGGTTAAAACTGAAATCGAACCAGCTAGATTTGGTTAGAAACCGAACTGAACCGAATAAGGTTCGGTTTGGTTTTCAGTTTCCCATGTTGGAAAACTGAAAGTTTCTGTTAACTGAACCGAAACTCAATTCAGTTCAGTTTTAACGGAATGCACACCCCTTGATGGGAGCAGTATCAAGAGATCTCTTCCCATTGCTGAATTCGTTTTGAGTGCATTGGCCTTGATTATGCAACTATTTGGTTGTGACTGACACCGTTGTGAACTTCTGAATTTCCTTGCATCATCTAGTTTACCTGTTAGCATTAAGTCTGTTGGTCATCTGTGAATATTTTACATGGCAGGTTGGGGAAGATCAAGTTAATGGTGGCATGATTACAGCAGAGGTAACTGATGGTTCCCATTATGATTTTTAGCTTTTGTAAAAATTACTTTTAATTTGCATTTTTGTGACATAGGACGAATAAATGGTTTCAGCTAATAGAAGTCAACTGTTGTATCTCCACTGAAAAATGAATGGACTTACGTTAAGCTTAGGTAATTTCAATTGAAAATGGTTATAGATGTCATAATATTAACCCCTCCCCCTCCCCTCCTTTCCTGGGTTGGAAAGCTGAACATCATCATATTACATCCTAATTTCTTATGTGTGGATCTACCAAGATTAAGTTTTATGATCTGCTAAATGTGTGAACTCAAAGTGTCAGCTTAGAGATTTTGAAATGTGCCCTATTCCTAAAGGGAAAAAGATCACCTTCCTTGGATTTTTAATGGTATACTTCGTCTGTTTAGAATATTGCAGTTGTCACAAAAACTTTTGTTTATTATTGGAAAGGCTGGACAATGCTCTCTGTCATGGAACTGAAAGGGCTAATTGCTATGTTTCTTCAGGAAAATATGCCCATCAGTGGGAATGAGGGCAATGCAGTCTGTGTGGATATTGAAATTGCTGATCCAGTGAGAGCACCCTGCCGAAATGCCCAATATGGTTGTGCCGAAATTGTGGATTACACTAAGAGAAAAGAGCATGAAGAGGTCTGCATTTATGCACCTTGTGCTTGCCCCCTTCGGAAGTGCCATTTCATTGGCTCATCCGCACAGTTGTCTGAGCATTTCAGCAATAAGCATTGGGACTCAGGCAGACGTTTCCAGTATAACTGCCCTTTACCCATCACCCTAAACAAGAACGAAGCTTTTCTTGTTCTACAAGCTGAGAAAGACGGTATTCTTTTCCTCCTCAATAAAGGAACCGAGAGCATTGGCCATACAGTAATGATAACTTGCATAGGCCCGAGCTCATCTAAGGAACAGTATTTGTATGATATCGTGTCTGAAAGAGGAAATAGCTGTCTCAGATTGAAGTCGTACACGAACAATTATCTGGGTAGGGTCGAAGGATCTCCTCCTGTGGATTTCCTCTTGGTTCCATTTGGTTTTTTAGGCCCAACAGGCAAGCTGGATCTAGAAATGTGTATATGGAACTCAACGGATATAGGAGCTGATTGATATAAAAGAGCTCTCTCTTTCTCTCTCAAATTCTTGCAAAGTGTATTTATTGGCTCTATTTTAGGAAATGCATCCATGGTTTGTACATCTAGTCGAGTAGAAACAATGCAGATTGCCTTGAGGGAGTAACTAGCATATGGAATGGTCAGAAAGAGGAAGTTTTCTTCCAAGTGTGGTTGCTTGTTATATCTTTATTTTCTTTCTCCTCTGTGGCTTCTGCCTTTTCAGTTGGGTTGGGAAAGTCGGGGGTTGTCCATATGGATACGAAACTGAAGTTTTGGGATTATTTAGGTCTGAATTTGGACCCTACGCATATAAGTTTGAGGATGGAATAGTTGGATATTCATGAACTCGTTTATTCTTTGATATTAAGCATATGAAATAGGAATTGTCGTCTTAAGGCCCATTAAATGAATTTTTTATGAGAAATTTTCAAGGAATAAGCGACGTTCTTTCCGCTAATTGGTTCCCAATGTTTTTAGAGAAAGGAAAGATATTTTTAGATTGGAAATAAAAATGACTTCATACATATGATTGGTTTTTGCGGAACTGGGATTGAGCGTATCAATTTTTATAAAATGTTTTACAAAAGTTTTGGCAGTTGAAAAAATAATTTTAAGTATTTAATAAGATTTAGAAAACAAATTTCATAATAAGATATTAAAACTTTTATAGTTATTTTTAACAAAATGAGGTTGAACTTATTCATAAAACAGTAAAAAATTGTTATAGTTTTGATCACTAATTACACATTGTTATTGCTTACATCTTATAAACAACATGATGTTATCTCATCAACCATATCACTAGTATAATTGTGAAATACAATTTAGATTTTTATAAATTTCAAAAGTATATTCTAAAGTGTTAAAAGACGAACATGTTTCAACAAAAAATGTACTAAAATATGACATAAATGCATATTGTTACATTGTTTCTGATCTCTATAAGTTTAAACGAAAATATCAATATTTTTTTAGTTAAATTTATTTCAATTAACATTTTTCCTTCCGATCAATTATTACGGCAGTAAGCAATAAATAATTACAGCATGAGCATTATTAAACTTATTTATCACCGGTTGCTACAGTTGTGCGAAAAAAGGATCTTTTATAAGAAAATTATTATTTAATTGGAAAAGCTGCAATTCTAGTGTAAGTCACAAAGGAGGATTGCGCCATTCAAAAGGCAGCTCGCTCTCTCTCCCCCCCCAAATTTGATTTGTGCGAAAGGCACATTTAAGACACCGTGCCTCTTAGTATTTTATTAAATGGCACAATATTTGTTAGTACGACGTCAAGACATTATTCAACTAATATCATACGTATAGGTTGAAGGAATTTTAGATAATTATTTTACTTTTGAAGTTCAAGATGTGTATTTCAATTTTAAAATCATTAATAATCAAAAGTAATAGATTTTGATAAAAATATATATATATATATATATGTAAATTTTTATTAAATTAATTTTTTAAATTTCTTAAATTTTTGTTAAATTCTTCTCATATCCACTTAAACCCATTTTGAACTCAACTTTAATAAAACCCACATAAACCCAATTCTATTAGAATCCGTTTTTAAAATTTTAAGGCTCTACTCCGCTCTGCTCTACTCAAAACCATATAAATTGGATTGAGCTTATAGATTGTGATGTAACCCACATTGCTGATTCTGATTGCCATCGCTACTCTACAGGCATTGGAGCTCCATCTCCCAGTTAAAAATGTGGTAAACACAACCTCGATTTGACGGGCCATGTGCTAAACAAGTTATCACCACCTTCAAGACGTATGGCCCCGCCAAGTGGCTAATAACATGCACTAATTTTGATATTTATGACACAGTTCCGATGTCAATAGAGCATTATAAAATTTACCCATCAAATTAAATCAATGGCAAAACAAATGATTTAGTCTAATTTCTATTGATAATTAAATTTGATTATGCCTTCTGTTTTAGTTATTTGATGGCTATTGATTAGGATTATAACACCGTATCAAAAATCATAAATTTAAAATATTTTTGTAAATAACATTAAATCTAAATTTTGAAAACATATTTCTCTTTTCCCCAATATTTTAGTTTAACTTTTACAACAATAGAAAAAGTACTTGAGCAATTTAATTTTTGACAAATGCAAGAGTAGTAGTCAGTATATTGTATATTTGGTTGGTGGGAAACAGTCACAAACAATTAATTCTTTTTGCTTAGTGCAACCAATTTTTTCTATTCAACGTTTCAATGCAACTATATATATATATATATATACACCTAATATTACTTTTGCACTCCCCTTTTAAGCTTCAAAATCACCAATAATATTTCATTAGCAAAATACACCGATGGTTGAATCAAGGGACAAAACAAAATCATCAAAAAAGAGAATTAGGGATAAAATAGGAAGTTCACTAAATTTTTTGTTGAATTTATCACTTTCCATCCAAAACCCTAATGGCATGGATTTTTTTTTCTTTCAAATTTTACATATGCACATGCACTAAGAGTTTGTTAAAATCAAATTTCGAATCTCATATGTACAAATGTGAGGGCGATCGATGTCATTGTGTCAATTGATCATTAGATCTAATACTATGGGTGTTTGATATATATGATATGAACTTAAATGGAATTTTTTTTGTAAATATGATAGATAAGAGAAATTAAAAACTTAATAACTATTTCGAAAGAAAGTAAATATAAGTGACCTACACAAAACCACCATCCCACAATATGTCTTTTTTGCGTGTTAAACACAAGTAACTGTGGCTATACATATATTAGGTATTCAAATTTGCGTGAAAGTAATTCAAATTCCTACATGGAAAATCACACATTTATTGATATCTTATGGCTAATATTTCTTTTTTATTGCTTTGCTTCATACAAATTTTAAAAAGAATAACAAGGCGTTTCTTTTATGATGAAGAATGAGCAAGCAAATTTTCGTGTATACTTTGATCGGCCTCTTTCTCGTTCTCGTTTTTTATTTTTTTCATTTCTTTTTAAAATCAACTTAGAGAAGACAGTTTAAACCAAAATGTCATGCAAGAACAAAGTCCAACAATAATGTAAGTCAGAAAATAAGAAAAAAAAGAAAAGAAAAGAAAACCCGGAAAAGTTGTAGTCAGACAGAATCAAGGAACATAAGCCACAATTGTGGTATTGACTAATAAATAACTGAAAAGCAAATCCACACCCATCGAACCAAAACCAAAGCAAACACTAAAACACTTTACAAAATTTCAGCATAAACAAATTATAAAAATCCTAAAGCATTCTTTACCCATACTCATCATTTTTTCAAGCCTGAGTAGTACAGTTTGAGAGCATAATCTGCTTATTTAAATTATCGAAAGTAAAAATAAAAAAGAAGAAGAGAGAATTCCTTTTAATATCAAAATTTATTTTGTTGGAAGAACTTGTGGCTTTTTCCAAGTCACACAAGCCTCTGAATAGTATAAATATCAAGACCCCTTCTTCTTTACTTTCTGCCTCAAAGAAGCAAAAATGGGTGCTCTTGACTATCTAATTTCAAACTTCTGCACCGTCACCAGCACAAGAACAAAAAGGAAATCAATGCAGGTACTCATGATATTGCCTTCAAACACCCACATTGTCTGTTATATATCACACACACGGGCGCGCGCGAAATGTGGGCTAGATTTTGGTTTTGTCGATTCTTAGTTTATTTCCATCATATATACGAGAGTTTATCATCTTCCTTCTCTCTTCTTGTGGTTCTTCTGCAGACCGTTGAGATCAAAGTAAAAATGGACTGTGATGGCTGTGAGAGAAAAGTCAAGAATGCTATTAAAAACATAAAAGGTTCGCATCTTACCTCTCCTCTTCCATTTTTTCAAGCCCTTTTTGTCTCTGGACAGTTTACCATAAATATGTCAACCTTCAAAATAACAGATGCTATTTTGTGGAAGTTCATAAAAATGCAGCATGTGAAACCAATACCCAAATTCTTGACGCATACATAGGATTCTTCAAATTCCATAAAGACTAAAAGTAAAGAAAGAGTTTCTTTTATAACTACATACTACTTTCATTTATTTACTAATGCTGCGAATCGAGATAGTTTTTCTTACCAAAAAAAAAACAGCTAGCTAAGCTATATATGTGGCAACGCATTACCATTGTTCTTTAATCTCTCCAAACATTTGTTCAGAATTGATCAACCTATATATGCATTTTTGTCATGATTTTATATCCTTTGTCTGATGACCCTTTGGACGATTTATTATTTCTGCAGGAGTGAAAACTGTGGAAGTTAACAGAAAGCAAAGCCGGGTAACGGTGAGCGGCTACGTTGATCCAAACAAAGTATTAAAGAAAGTGAAAAACACAGGAAAAAGAGCTGAATTCTGGCCTTACATGCCATATAACAGAGTCCAATATCCACATATATCTCAAGTCTACGACAAAAGGGCTCCTGCTGGCTACGTGAAAAACGTTCAGGCCCTTCCTATGCCCAATCCAAGTACTGAAGAAACAATCGCGTATCTATTCAGTGATGACAACCCCAACGCTTGTTCTATTATGTGATATTTAATCTCATTATCGTCTAATTAATTAACTCAGAGAAATTAATCAGTATTAGGTTGTTCTTCAATTCCTTGTGGAATGAGTCGGTTTTTCCCCTAGAGCAAGAGAGTGTTCGGACAGTGTTTTTACTTATAAAAGTATTTAGATGAGCAAAATAAGTGCAAGCATTTGAGGCAAGAATTTTAATCCAGGACAACATTTTTGTTATTGTCTGCATTATATTATATGTGACTTTTGTAATAAATTTTCTTAATTGGCAGCAACTTCTTGAGTACGTCCATTTGTATTTTGCGGCTTTAAGATTGATTCATAGATGGGATCATGTAATTGGATTTGAATTTCACTTTTTGCAAGAGTGTCAGCATTCTACAGTGGATTTTCTGTACGTTGACAAATTATTCCACTGCACTTTATTATTATCAAGGTGGAAGCTTCTCTTTATAAATTTCCTCTCTTTTTTGTTCCCCTTTATTCTGAAAGACTAGTCATTTGGTAGAATGAAGAAAAACTGTGGGGGAATATGTCCACAAGGAGAAAATTGCATTTAGGTAGGTAATTAAATCATAGTTCATATGCTTTATTTATTTTAATTTGTGTCAACTTAATTAATTGTTGCTGTGTGTGGATATAAGCACTTTGGATCATCTATTTCATTTTCTATTTCGATTCCTATTACAACTTGTTGTATTTAAGCAAGTGCGCCTGATTCTTAGTCAATTATTTTTATAAGAAAATATTTAATACACATATCATATATTTAAAAAATGAAATAGAAAATAGAATAGAGGATTTGAACGGGGATATAAGACATGCATGCAAATGGAGCAATTATTGGGACAATGGCAAAAAATTAATTAATTTACTTTGATACTTAATCATACGGTAAATTTGAATAGATTCTTGGAAGCTCGTTCGTCAGTCAGTCACAAGATTGGTTCTAAATGGTTGTGGCTCTCTTCTGTAATAGATGCAGGGATGCTTTTTAGGGGGAAAAATGACTTTCTGTTTTAAGAAATTGTGTTTTATTCTGGGATCTGCTAAAAATAAAAATAGAGCAAATTTGGGATATGGCTGGGAATATGTTACTTATTTATATAAAAGTAATTTTTAATTTCTGAAAATTTTTGCAACAATAAAACATATTTCTTTTTTGGCTTTACTGCAAGTATATAAGTGCATTTAGATATGGACAACATTGCAATTATTTTTAAAAAAATATAGCTGCAAATGGCAGTGATGCAAAGAAAAGAAAGGAAACGAAAACAAAGAATCATAACCTATAGAAACACAAGGCCAACCAAAATTTTATCATCCCTAATTTATCTATTCTTGTCTCCATATAGAATGTTTGATTATGTTTTGCAATCATTTTGAGAGATGTGCTTTGAAGAAATATATGTTATTAGTGGAATTGAGAAATATATGAAAAATAGAAGTATGTTTCATTTTTATTGTTAAAGACAGATAAATATTAGTATAAATATTTTTTTTGTATAATTTTTTGTTTGATTAATGGTGTCACATCAAATTTTTGTATCGTATGTTGTTATTATAATGATATGATATATAATTAAAAATATATTAACATAATAATTGAAATAACTAAATATATATTATTGATATAATGATTTGAATAGTTAATATTTTTTTATAAAAAAAGATATATCTTGGGGGAAATATCTGATTTTATTATGGAAGAATGAAAATATTTCGGGAAAATAACTCCATACATAGCCTAATTTCTAAGCAATTTCTTTTAACCATATTTAAGAAAAGCCTTCAAAATTACTACATAGATATTTGATATGTTATGTTATTTATACTGTTATAAAAACAAAGGGATTTTTGTGCCTAAATTGAAAGTTATTTTTGAATTTTACCCTTGACTTATTTTATTAATATCTGAAGGGCAAAATGGAGAATTCACAAATGAAAATAGTTTGGATACTAATTTTATTAATATCTCAAATTTATCCTTTAAAATTCTCCTTTAGAAATATTCTAATAATAAGGTTAACTAATGCTTTTTATGAAATCCACTAACTCACTAAATTCTTTCAAAAACTGCATCATTCCCATAACTCCCACAAACATTTATAAGAACTATACCTTTCCAACCCTCACAATTTCATCGCCTATTCAAATATTAGAAGAATCATATCTTTCAAATACTTCAAAAAATATTTATGCATGTAGAACCACGTGCAACAACAGCTTGGATACTGCAATTGAACTATCATCTAGTTCGACAGCAAATTTATAATGAGAAACAATGATAATTTAAGAAAAATGCAGCCCACCCTCAAGTCATCAAATTATTTATCTTTTCAAATATCCCATTTCAGTTTTCATAGAGATAAAAAACATCTCAAATTTTGTATAATGAAGGGTTTGACCTATTTAACAGATTATATGCTTCCAGATCTTGCTAATGGTGATTTTTAAAAGTGTAAACCAATCCTTCTAAAAAAGCAGAGGTTAAAGCGAGGGCAGTGGTCCAATCAGCAAAAACATTAGTGAGATGAAGACATCTAGACATGGCTTTTGAGTTGTGGTAATGGAATGAGAATCTTGTGCTTACACCCCATATAGATGGGATTAAAGTGACTTGCATTCACAAAAAGTAGGGTTTTGTAACATTCATTTTTGGTTTACATAATTTGTCTTTCAAATTTCTACCCTCAAATCACAGTCATTTTCTCCACTCGCTTTGTTGTTTGGTACTCAGATGCTACCTAGTTAGTTCTCTCTCTCTACACTTAGATTGAATAGCATTCTCAATATCACTTAAAAAAGCAGTAATATCACTTCTAAGGATGTAATTCGGATAAATAAATAAGTGGATATGAATAGAATAAGGTTCCATTTACCTCGGATGAGGTAATTCAGATAATATTTGAAAAATCGAATCATTTATTGAATAAAAAAAGTTATTGATTCACGGTTCATCGATTTAATCATTGCTCGGATCGTAATTGGCTGTGACATTATAAGTATGTAATATATACATATATGTATTTTATATAATATTTAAAAATTAATAAAATACCAGAAAAAAAAAACATAAAGAGCCGATATATTTAATTTCAACTCTTACGTTGCAAATGTAGAACAACGATACAAAAATAAAAATTCATCATTCAAAATAAATATAAAACGTAAAGACAAACTATTCCGTTCAACTTCACAAGTCACAACTTCAAGGCTCCAATCTTGAGGCTTTTGCTTAGGAATTTTGATATTTAGGCTTTATAGTTTGTACCTTATTGTTTGTAGTTTCGACTTTTTAGGCAAAAACCCAAACAAAAGTTTAATTATTACACGAATTAAATGAAAAAAAAATAAAAGCAATAAAGTTGAGCATGTCTAGTTTGATTAAACCGCAAGCAATTTGATGGTTCAAGCGGTTTAACTGTCATTTTAGATTGTTTTCTCAAAATATAATGATTTTTCAGAAGTTACTGGGTTTTACTTAAAATTGTGACGGACAACATGACGGTTGATGGTCCAAATGGTCGAATCACCTAGTCCGGTCCGATTTTTAATCAGTTAATTTAGATAAATATATAAGTGGATATTTTTTGAGTTTATTAAGATAATGTACTTTATTTTGTGTTTTGTAAAAGATTAATTGTGGAGGACTAAATTATAGCATCTTACATCGTTTTGCAATAAATAGTCTTACATTTTTAATTTACTCTTTAGTCAAATGTATTAATGACGTTAAGTGGTGTGTTATACCTAATCAAACCAAACAAACAAGTCTCAATGTTATTTCTAAAAGGTAAAAATGTTTTACGCAATGATTGTTGAATTCTACCGATCAAATCTTAATAGTAGACAATTAAATTGATTGGTTATTATGATAAGATGAAATGGTTGAGAATAATAGAGATAAAAGATGTGGAACTTTGCTTTGGCATAAGCTACACAATACCATCCTCGCTTTAGTGCCAAAAGGGTGCCTTTAATAGAAAAAAGTTTCCAATAAGAAAAATGTCATCAAGTGGAATAAACTTTACTCATTGTGTTTGAATTGAAATGGCACATTTTGAAGGGCATAAAGTTTAAAGGAAAATAAGAGTAGAAAAACAAAAAAAAAAAAAAAAAAAAAAAAAAAAAAAAAAAAAACAAAGAAAGAAAGAAAGAAAATGACGAATATCTTTGCTTTTACTTGAAAAATAAGTTTTAAGAATTAGCGATTTTAAATAAGACAATATTATCTGTAAAAACTTCAAAAAAGAAAATACAAGTATTTAGTTTCAAATAAAAGTTTTGTTTAAAAGAGAGCTTGCCTTGTTTGACTTCGAATTCTAATCAACAAGAGATGAGTTTATACTTTTTTTTTTTTTGAAATTATTCTTTTCATAAATAAATAGATTATATAGAAATTACTCTTGGATTAAAGAGAGAACAAAAGTATTTACTGTACAAAATTTAAGGCATGATTTCTATATGTTTTGTCCATTAACCATATACAAAACTTTCTTTCTTAAATATAGCATTTATGTTATTATTATAATAATAATGATTTAATTCTATATTTTTAAATAAAAAATAAATGGTACAAAATCGCATGTTCTTTTTTTTTTTTGTGTTTTTGTTTTATGAGTTAGAAAAGGTATTAATTTATCTTTCAATAACAAACTTGTCCAAACATATGGAATATGTGTAATGTGCGTGTTTTTTGCTCGAGTTAAATGTACGACAGTGATGAAAGCAGGGCTAAAGCACACATGTGTAAGAAAAGTTCTATGGCCTAACGAGGAAATTGAAAACTAGACAACACAATATTCTATTTTTTGGCTCCTTTGCTAGCATAAAACTTCGAAAAGGACTACTACTCAAGTTTCTGAACAATGTTGTATAAGTTTTGATTCTTGGACATAAGCTCAAAATTAAAATTGAATTGTTTATCATAATAATATTTGCATTTTCATAAAATTTTCCTCAAATTCTGGAATTAATAGTAAATTTTGTACTATTCCTTTGGATATTAATCAATACATATATGTGTATGTATGAATTGTCAGATATCACCATAAAATGATTAGGTATCACTATGAAAAAATTATTATGAAAATTAATTTCGACCACTACAAAAAAAAAAAGATAGTTAGTGACAACATAAAAGTTGTCACTAATTATATATATATATATATAGATATAGATATTAGATGATAAAATATTTTATTATTGTCACTAATTAATGACACACCTAAATAATGTGACTAAAAAGAAAAGAAAGCAAAAGAAAAGTAGAAGAAAGAACTTTAGTACTAATTATAATTAGTAATGTCATAGGACAATAATTAAACCGCTTAAAAATAATGTTAACCGCCAAGCTTATCATAAACTACTTCAACAAAGCTCTTAATATTTTTGGATTAAAAGGTATCTTTAATCCAAAAATAAATTAGCGAAATCAATATAAAGTATTTTTATGATTACAGTTATTTTAAAGAAACAGTAAACAAGAGTTTTATTGGAAATCAATTTTTCTAACATTTCATATTAAGAAATTATACTAGTAACAATTTGTTTATATCTGCTTAATACATGAGAATGATGTGATATCGGTATGGTATGAATTGTGTGTTTATGAGAAAAAATTATTGGTATTAATTTTATATGATAATGAGATCTATTTCACATTGGTATGGTATGAGTTTAATTACTAATGCAGTATCAATTTCCTCTTTGATGTGAAAACACGTAAATTTTATCTAATTTGTTTAAAATTTTCGTTCAAATTTTATATATTTAGCATGTTTTATAAAAACAAAAAAATGTGAAAAAGATTAAACTATATATTTTCGTTCAAATTTTATATATTTAGCATGTTTTATATATTTTCGTTCATTTATTCATTTTATACATAAATAACGTACGCAAAGATTATATTCGAAATACATATACTCATAAAATCAAAACACTATAATATTGATTTATTCGCGATACTTGTTGAACCATTATATTGATAATAAAAAATTTTAGTGATGCACGAATCGATGGCTAAGCCTTCTTTTTCTTCGTGCAGAAATTAATTAGTAACTTTAATGGGATAACACTATTAAAACGTAGAATGGAAAGGAGACTTAGCCATATCATATAAAATAAAATTTCAGAGAACCCTCCAATTACAAGACTTCTAAAATTAGATTTATATCGACTGCCACACTATATCTAATAAGTAAAGCGCCTCATCAATATTGGATCAAAATATTAAACTCCATACATCATGTCTTATTAATCATATTAATTTAATTCATTTTTATTTTATTAAAAACAAATTCAATTAATATGGTTTCACAAATTGAAATAAAATTCCAACAAACAAACTTCTTTTGTTCTGAAAAATTAAACTTCCATCCACTGCCGGTAATGTTTTAATTACAAATTCCTCTCTTAAAGATTTTCAACAATGAAAGTGGCCCACCGCACCTGTTATGCGTGTTGTACGCGCTTATGGGACTCAACGTTGTATAACTCAAGCGGTATTAATGTAATACTTTTATAAAACAAAATTATTTCAATTAATTTTTCTTCCCTTTGTTTCTATTAACTTTTAATTTTATTTGTATTTACTAATTTTATGTGAGATAACTTAAGTTTTATAGTTATTTTAACTAATGTAATTTAAATAACAATCTAATTTTAAAACTAAAAATTACGTACTAACTAAAAATAACCTTACTTTGGATTAATATATAATCAATCAAGTAAATAAATTAAGATGTTTATAATCTTTTTGTTTTTTTAATTTTCAAGTTCATAATTAATTAATAATTTAGAAACAATAGTTAAGTATGCTTCCGCTTAACAGGTTGTGTGTAGACATAATCTGGATTTCCATATATTTATGTATTTTATAAAGGCCTTTCACATTCTCTTCTGAAATTAAGAAGGAGCTCTTTTTACTGTTACCACTTACACTATGTGTGATTTAAAAATTTAGGTGAGGACAGAAAATGCTAGGAAAAGAAAATATAAAATTTCAAATTTATTTGATTATTAAAGAAAATAGAATGTGAAAAAGAGGAGTGAGAGAAAGCTCAAACAAGCTTTTCCCTCCTTTTTCTTACTACTTTATGAGGAAATATAACACTATAATTTTTCCCAATTTTCTTTTCTTTAATATTTTTCTTACCAATCAAACAATAAAAAATATTTTCCCTATCATTCTCTTTTCTTTTATCCACCAAATTCTTTTAACCAAACATAATGTTAATTTTAATTTTATTGTCAGAAAATGCAGAACTTATGTTACAAGAGCCAGTTTGTATCATTTGTATTCTTCAATTTTCTTTCCCCTTGCAGCGCGCGCTTACACTATATTTAGTTTAACGATTTTGATAAGGAAAGTATTATAAAAAGGGCAAAAAAAAGAAAGAAATATAAAATTTTAAATTTATTTAATTCTTAAAAAAATAATGAAAAAAAAGATGGAGAAAAAAGAAGTGATGAGTGAGTTAGAAAATAATAGAGAATTCAAACAGACTTTTCCCTTATTTCCTCATCATTTTATGAGGAAAATTTATTTTCCTTAGATACAATTTCCCCCTCCCCCAACCCCACAAAAAAACAAAAAAAAAAAAAATAGAACCAAAGAAAGAAATAAATAATTTCCTTTCTTCATTATTTTACTTACCAACCAAACAATCAAAAATATTCTCCTCAACATTTTCTTTTCTTTACTCTTTATCACCAAAATCCATGAACCCAACATAGTATTAATTGCTGTATGCACGAAACACTAAAACATATCTTTGAACTCCTACAAGAATAGTTGAGAACCAATCATAACCTATTTTGAAATTAAAAAGAAAAAGAAGATCTTGCTATCTTACAGTCAATTACAAAACAGAATCCAATTTTATGACTTCTAAGCGCTGTAGCAGTTGGTTCTCTTTCATTCTGTTAATATATAAAATAAAACGACGCTGCATCATTGTTTCCTGCTAAATTAACACTCAAAATCCTCTCAAGCATTGTTTCACTAAACGCACTCTCCCTGAGCAAACAATTACTACTTTTAAATTAGCAGAAAAGGTCTAAAAAGTGATGTAAAAATGTGAAATATCAGCCACCGAAAATTTGATAACCCAGACTAACCGGGTTAGAACAATCAGTATTTTACAAAATAAAGGTTTTAACAAGCCGAATAAAAGTATGAAATAACATAAGAGTATTTCAAATATAATTCAGAGTTGCTAAGCCTCTATTTACCGAATCTCAAAACTCAACCACAAATGATGAAATGCATTTTTTTTTATATATAATTAAATGATAACTGAGCATTAGTAAAAGCATTCTTTAGTATCTCTCCATTAGTAAAACATTTTCTAATATCTATCTTGCTACAAGTTGTTATCTGATCACTTGAAATTGGAAGACTTGCTAGCACTTCCACATGGAAGGGACAAACATGATTACTACTATAGATTATGTATTACTGTAGTCTGCATCATCCAAAATTTCTACCACTGGAGCATACTGCAGAAGTCGAAAGGCGAAACACTAATTAACATAAAAAGGAGCAATAGCGATGCAAATAATAGATTGCAGCGTCATACATACCTCATCATCTTCCAAGTAAATCCCATCAGCTGCAGTGTTCTGCTGAAATTGCCATCCTAAAGAGTCCTCAAGCAGCTCTTTTAGTTTTCTTGTCTTCCAAAAGTAAAAGCTAAAAGTAAGCAATTGTTTGGTTTCATCTTTAAAGGGCATTTCAAACCAATACTAAGCTTTCTTGTTTTTATGTTTCCCAAGTCAAAACCGGATGTGAAAATGACAATTTGCAGAGCTATTACTCCTATTTATTATGACTGCCACCCACCATTAATATATGATGCGATGTTATACTAATTTCAGAATTCCATAATCTGCTAATGAACTAATAGAAATTTCTCTTAAAAAAACTATGATCCTCCAGTGTGACATAAAAAGAAAATAAGACCATAAATTAAATAACTATTTCTCACCCCCAACATAGTTTGTTTGCATGACATAAAGTAAGGAACGAGACCATAGGTCATCATAAATACATCAAAAAATTATTATCACAATCTACTTTATTCTTTTGAAAACACTGAACCAAATACAACATCATATTTTTCCATCATTTGTTCTGCATAAAAACACACCCAACAATACATTTCATTTTACACCATATAAGCACAATAAATCAAACCCATTTCTAAAGAGATTCTCATTTTCACATAGCAACGCAAAGAACAAAACGGGGCCTTAGTCTTTGCTAACATAAATCTTCAGAATTAAGAGAGAGAGAATAAAAGGCATTTTGTTTTCTTATTGGAATTACCTTGCTTTTCCTTTTTGTTCATGTCCCCAATAAATAAGAACAGTAAAAGGAGAAAACTACTTGTTTGAACAAGAAATAGAGGATACTGGAGCTGCAGCAGAATGATGATTAAATTATCCTGTTAGAAAAAGATTTAAAATAAGAATACACACCCAGAAGAGAAGGTCCCCATCAACCACTGGAGCTTCTAGCACCAATGAAAAGAAATCCTGCAATGAAAAAGGCATGAACCAGTACTCAATATTGAGAAGCAACCTGAAGATTCCAATACATAGAGTAAAACATAAAAACTTGGTTGAAACAAGTTGTCATATGGCTGAGTCAATGGCCCTGTAGTTCATCTCAAATTTCAGAAAAATGATACAATGAACTTAATGCTAAACTTCATGTAAATCGTAACTCAACAACCATCCAGTAATTCCGTTGAATCTCGATTGGAGACAGCAGCAAAATAAAAACTTGGTGAATAACATATCCAAATGCCTAATATCAATTGCAGATGGATGAGTATGTTGATGTCATCCCCAGGACATTACCTTGCAAAGGTGGTGCAGAAAGCGATCAGAAGAGAACCAAGACTCATCCAACAATGCCGACATTCCTTCAGGCATGCCACCAATATCCTTTGGGTCCTTTTGAAATCCGCACTTCAACTGATAATATAGGACTTTAATAAACTGTTGAACACAACAATTGGGTTCAACAATTTCAGAATTCATCAAGAAGATGAGTAAGAGAAAACGTAAAATATCTTACCGCTGCAATAGTATAGGAATCAATTGAGAAGGAAACATAAGCAGATGCCACGGATTTGGCAAAAAGCTAGGACTAGAAAATTAGAATGTTCCAATTATCATTATTTCAAATACAATACCTACTCTATTAATTGAGTACTCCTAGTTCTTCTTTTGATATCCACAAATAATACCCCAACTCCTAAAATCGCCCGCCTTTTTTCCCATAAAGATAACCCCCACATAAAGTAATTAAGTGACCTCACCACAAGAAAAGAATTTACTGACAAAATCTTAAGTGACAATATCAAAATTGTAACTCTATATATTTAATAATAAGAATTTTTGCTTATTGCAATAATAGTTTTTCTTCAGTTCACTAGTGACAAGAATTATATATAAGAATTGCATATAAGTTGTCACTAGTTTAATGGTTTCACTATCAGAGTACGCAGCTCAAGCAACCACAATTCCACTTTGTTTAGAAAGTAGAGACAAAACATAAAGATAGAGACGAGCTTCAATAGAATACCTTGATAAATAGCTGACTCCTGGTATGGAGTGGCTACAAAGAGAAGAAAACCCAGGTAAGAATTTACACAAAACCAAATTCCTCCAAAACCAAATTCCTCAGAAGTGTTTCATATATATAAAATGGAGAACCCCAAGCAATAAATTTATGAACTTTCACAGAGTGAACAGGATTAAGAGATAAATGCTAACTACACATGAATATGCACATTGCCAATTCTATGGGCAAAATTAACTCATGTACTTTTTCCCAGAAGCTAAGACCCATAAGCTCACAAATTCAAATACTGAATTAGCGAAGTTCCAGTTCCTACAGTAATAACACTCTACTCTGTTACAAATCATCAGGCTAGGAACAATTCTTTTGTATGACATAAGTTCAAATATTTTTACTACTTACTAGTAGTACCAACCACCCCTGAAATGTAACCAATTAAAGTCCAAGATCATATCTCCTTAGCACCAACTATTGATTCGATTCCAGAACTTCGATTCAGTAATGCAAAAGGAAAATCATACATCAATCTAACTGTATTAGAAACCAAGCATAAGGGCTCCGATATCACTCTTCCACCGACAAGTATTGCATACAACTACAAGGGAATGGAACTTCTGTTAATATTAGAGCTTCTCCAGAAATTGAAATTAAAAATTGAATTTTCCGTGACTATATTTCCATTGCAAGCCAATTTTCCAATTTGGAAACAATCTTTGCATGATTAACATTTTGGACCATTTCAATGAAAAAAGTTTTTCCCGTTATTGTTCATCATTAATTTCAGGGAAATCAACTACAAATTGACAATCTTTTTATGGAAAGGAAAGCACAATTTCTCTGACAAATATGGTGAAGAATTAAATGTTAACATGTACACTTACAGCCTCTGTGCAGCCAAATAAGAGGCTCACTAAAAGCTTCCACTGCAGATATGCTTCAAGGGATTGGCCCATCTGCATATTTTAATGTGAATTAACCAAGCAGGATAGTCTTATGAATGCATATACACATCCAGGCTACTTATTGTTCAGATTGCTGCATGTTTATGCATAGGGGAAAAGAACAAACAGTGGAGGTCTTTATTACCAGAAATACAATGAAAGCAAACTGCAATTCTGCTAGAAGTGCATCTTCATCACCCCCATGTTCTTTCATCAAAATGCTTTCCAATAGCTGTGTCTGAAAGAAAATACAATAAAATAAATAGCAGGATACTTCCCTAAATCAGCATACTACAAAATCTCCAAGTTAACAAATTAAAAAATAAAATAAAATGAAATAGCATGATACCTCCGTAAATCAGCATACTAAAAATTTTCCAATTTAAAAAACTGCTTTCAAATACCTTGTCAAGATTCAAACTAGTAAGCTCCTTGCCACTCATTCCCTTCAGCTTGACAACTCGAGGAATTGCAGTGTAATAACAACCTCTTCTTTGTGCTTTTTCTTCAGGCGTTGAAAACTTGCTGTTCTTTAACTGTTCAGCTAAGGCTTTCTCCATGGCTGTTTTAGAAAACCTCCCAACCATTTCAGATTCAGAGGCAATTGTGATTTCTCCTCCAATAGGTTCTGTAAAGCGTATATCTGTTACAAATTGCTAAAGAAGAGAAAAATACCCTCACAAAGGATATATTGCCTATTATTAAGGATGCAGTCAGAAGCAAAGGCATGCTAATGCATGGACGACAAAGGTAACCATGGTTTCTTCCTGGGAGAAAGATCTAGTTTTCCCTCTGAATGAAATGCTTGTGGCTCTAACAAAAGCCTATAGCTACGACAAGACATTCTACGGAGGCTCTATGAGAACTGATCCTTTTTTGGATAAGGAGAGGTGTGAATAACCAGATTTTTCATGCGCATATGGAGCCTACATGTCCACTTGAGACAGTCAATAATGGAAAAGCTAACTTACTGTATTCTGGCCATGAATTTACTTTTGGAGATAGAGATTAGAGCTCCTCCATTTACTGATCAACGTCTAATGCCCACCATTCAAGTTCTGCTTATCTATGAAACCCCTTCTTCCATCTCTTAGGCAAGTTGTCATTATAGATGGCAACAATCGCAAAAGTGGAACCTAAACATGGAAGACTTACCCTCACAGCTGAGAAGGTCATTCATGATTCCATCTGAGGCAGATGAGAGGAATCACAATGCCAATGGTTACACACTAAATGCTAGAAATATGTTCAAGTACTCTAGGAATATCAATCAAGGTGCAAAAAGTAGTTGGTGGCATAACATTTAATTCTTTGTAAGGAATTGATTTCTTTTCAATTATCCACAAGCTCATCCACGTGGTCAATTAATTTGGCCTTGTTTAGCATTTGACCCCACTAGTCCAATTCAAAATTCAGTTGATTAATAAAAGAATTTAAAGTCATAAGGAAAGGAAGAATCAACTTGTGCTGGAATCCTAGGATCCAGATTTAAAAAATATCCCACATGTTCAAATTACCTACCAATGTGCTCAATGGTGTCTTTGGTAACATAGTTGGACAAATGTTTCCAATCCCCAGACTGGCTCATTGTGTATGGTCCAAGCTGTTTATCAAATTCCAATCTTTTAACAGCATCAGAGTATCTCTCTTCCTGTATAGAGGGGGAAAAAAAGGTAACTGAAAAGCACAGACATATTGTAAGAAAGAAGTTGGTTATAAAGAAGTCTATCCAACCTTATTTTATGATGGCAACATAAATCTATTATCCTGAAGTCAATGAGATCTAAGAAAGAAGCAATGGACCTGCCAAGTTAAACTTACAGATGATACTACTGTGTATGTATACTAGCCAAAGCATGCTGCAAGATATGGCACGCGTTATGGCAAGCCCAATAATATCTCCAACCCAAAATGTGATGAGCCATGGGTCAACAAAGACTGTCAGTAACTAAGCACTCATCCAACTATAATGCTGCCAAATCTAGAAAAGCTCAAATGTAAATTGAGCATGGCCATACTCCACCATCAAGGAAGATTTAAGTCTAAGTCAATAAACCAAAGGAAAATAAATTGAATGATTTGGTTGCTTTCGAAGTAACTAACCAATTAGTTCTCTTTCAAAGGTAAACAAACAAAAAACAACCATCTCAAACAACCAAAAAGAGAAGAGGAACAGCATGATTTCTCTCACATGTTCAACATGAAGCTATAAATGAATATATCCTCCATAGGCACTAAAATTTTGCATTTCAATTTCAGAAATTACTTGAAAATTTCAGGCTTCCATAAAAAATGGTCTGGTAAGACATGAAAATTTGATTTGCCAGTTTATTTGTGTATGCACATCATCAAGAGAAAACTAATAATTAATTCCAAATGACTTGCCTCTTCTGCTGATAATTTGACAAAATGCTCTTCCTTTTGATCCCATTTCCGAACAATCACCTGTCACACGAAGTGGTAAACAATGTTAGTCCTGTATGCATGTTTTATGATTAGATGACAGGAATTGTTTTCAAAAATCAATAGGAGAAAAGAAATAACTCAAAACAAAAGTTAATAAAATCAACAAAACATAGTAAAATCTTAAAAGGTAAAAAACTCATTCAGATAGTTTCATTAGGAGCAGCCATCCTTATTTTTCATGCTCCAGCAACAAGCCACCATATATCGAAAACACCCTCATCAATGAGCATGCGATTATAGAAAATTGCACAACACGATGGCTTCAATTGACCCACTTCAATACGAGCTAAAATAAATAATTGGTTAAACAAAACAAAATAAAAATTGGCCTGAGCCAAAATTAGCAGATCTCTTTCAGTTCATCATACATGATAGCCAGCATATTTCATTATCTATACTATCTAACCGACCAGATTCATGATAGTTTAAATCAAAAATCACCTTTCACAAGCCGAGAGATGTATAAGACACCAATAGACTACTCATTTTTTTTAAAATATCATCCTAGAATTAACCAGAGCACCAATCACAATAGAACGTACAAATAAACAATCATAATGGCAGTGTTGTAATTGGCAGCATCAAGAGCACAAAAACTGAAAGATGTAAAAACGATAAAAACCTGTGAAGGGCTTGCATCGATGAAGAAACCAACAATGGGAGAAAACTCACTGCCCTCCCTACATGGTCACATATGCATTACAATCAATTTATCCATCGGAAACAACATTTAACAATGCCGATTATGAGATTTATCAATTCAAAACTAGATAAGAATGTTTGTAAAATATCTTTCTACTTATTTCTTTTGGATCAACCAGCCAAATTCCTCACTATCGATACCAGAACGACAAACTTGACAATGCAGGCCTGGTAAGTGAAGTAACGGTAAATAGAAAAACAGAAAGCCTTGAATGAATCAATGGATAAAAGAAGCTAACCTGTTAGATGAGCTATAGTAGAAAAAGTGAATGCCAGGAGGAATCATCTTGATACCCTTGAAATTAGGACCCGAAGAAAACATCTGCAGATATTGTCCCAATTCCACAGCTAAATCATCAGAACTGAGAAATACAACTCAACAAAGCGGAATTCTTTGGCAAAAAATATCACACACACAAACGCACCTGGGTATCGATACCCATGAGTGTGTACTGAGGAACATCGAGGAGAAGAAGAGTGGCGCCGTGCTTCACAAATTCTAAGGCCGCTTCCGAGTCCATTATTAGATTACTAAGGATGATCTTTTACTCTCAATGGATTGTATATCTAAGATGATTTTATGCATTTTTTGTTTCTTAAGTTTTTCGGCTATTCAAATTCTCCCAGTCTGCTACGGGAGAATCCTTAGGCGTTGGCCTTTGAGGAGTGCTTATTCTCCCGTGAACTCCAGAAGCCTCTTTTCTCGCCAATCTGGGTTTTCCTTTTAATTTCTTTTACATTTTTACCCCTGGTTTCTGTTTTTTTCACAAAACGACTACCTCAGATTTTACCAAATTGCGTGTGTGTATATATATATATATATCTATATCTATATATACTAGTGTAGGATGGTTTTGTGCGGTGCTGTGCCCGTTAAAATAATTAAATATATAATTTTATGCTGTTTATATTTTTAGAATATAGATTAAATTAAAAAGTGATATTATAATTTTTTTTGCACTGAGAAAAATGGATGCTTGTTGCTCCTCTTGGCAGATTTCATTTCATTTTCTCGTAACATTTTTTTGGTACTTTAGCTTCTGATAGCTTTACTTGTTTTATATGATTAATAATTATATAAAACTTGAACTGAAGCAGTATAACTGATTCAAAAAATTTAAAATGGAAAAAATACTAAAGCGCAATACTTGCTTGTATAATAGTATCAATGTAAGTTTGAAAAGAAACTTCAGCTCCTTGGCTTCTGCTACTAGTTGAGTCATTGTTCAAAACTTGAAAAATTGAAGAACCGTATGAATTAATTTACTTTATAAATAGATTGTAAATAATGTAGAAACTAGTAGATGTTTGAGATTCTTGCGATGCTCGCATCTTAAGAAAAGCTACAACAAACTTAAAAGGGAACAACGATTTCACAATATGTCCATCTCATTCGGACATAAGGGATTGCAACATCTCAATTGACATTCCAAACTCTTTTGGCAACAAAGAGAAATGATGCAGCTGTATTAACTATATCCACTCAAAGATTTGTGACCTTTATGTAAGAATATGAGAATTAACAAATCTACTAATAGAAAGAACAAATAGATTAATTAATACATTTCATCAGTAAGAGTCTTCGTATCAAGTGGGACAGCACATTTTTCAAGCCTCGCACACCATCTGTGGATGGCCTAGTAAGGAAATCGAATTTACAAGAGACCATAAAGATTTGTCCCTCACTAAGAAAATTAGGAATTATTCAGAGGGAAAAAATGGAGCAATTATTATGAGGCTTCACTAAATAATTGAAGTCAACGGGAAAAACAACAGTAAGCAAGTATGATCAAATGAAACCTATCAAAAAGAACAGAACATAAGTTTACTGTATATACTTACAAGCAAAGTGGGTATCAATATGTAGGTACATAATGCAACATATTTTTGGAAGGCAAATATTCTAGTTTCATCTAGTACTTTTTTAATATATATATATATATATATATATATATATACTATTAGTAGAGATCAAGAAACACCATTATCTTGCTGCAAACAAAAGCTATGTACATAAAGCAAAATAGTCCTCCTTTTTATGGTAATGATCATAACTAAAATGAAGTCATCTATCCTCAAAAAAACAGCAAGATAAATAAGTTTCTGGTTCCCACATCAAAAACCCATTTGATAAACTACAAAATTTATCATTCTTCAACAGCACTATCATCCAATGTTCCGTCTTCATCATCATTATCCTTTAGAAATTCTGCAACAATAAAAATATTTTAATATATTAAACTAAAAATAATAAAAAGAAAAAAATATAAATCAAAATTTTTATAAACCTGTTGCAATTTCCTTATTCTTTTTGTTGGGAATAGAATAGCCAACATTTTCTTCTTCAGCTGTGGAGGATTATTTTAAAAAGAACCTCACTTAATCAACATACTAAAACATTTAATTCTCCTATCTGAATATCACATTCTATATAGAAATTCATTCATCAACCTGAAGAAACTAGTCATTTTGCCATTTGAGGCCTCTCCATTGGTGGTGTCACTAGCAAGCTACTTGTTGAATTAACAACAGCAATTTCACAGCTAGATTGTTGCTTAACATTCTCAGTCAAATTTAAAATAGTGTTTTGAGCATGTAAACCGTCATGTCTTCACTTATAGTATCCCTTCAATTTAAATACAAACATAGGTTTTTCTATGCTAGCATTCATTTCAGTAAGAGAAGGTAAATTTCCCTACAAATTGATAACATTTCATGCTAATTATCAAATTTAGTAAAAATCTAATAAATGTGCTATTAAATATCTTACAGCATTGTGCATTTCCATTGCCATATAGGCATTCATATTCATTATCTTCACAACATCTTCACCAAACATAGTTGCTTCCAAGGAACCAGTCTCCTCAACAATGTTCGCAATGATCAACTCCCTATTTTAATTAATTAAGTTACATCACGATATACAATTATTCTATAATTTAAAAGAAAAGTTCTTATTCACAAAATCAATTTTGTATACAAAGTGCAATATCATCAAATATCAAATTTCAAATCATAATTCATATGAAAATAATTAAATTACTATTATTATGGCGTACCTTGGCTTAGCTACAATTGTTTTCTCACACTTATGACAATCAATTGATAAATTATATTCAGCAACATAAGAAGTGTGACAATTGTCACATGCCATGCAGAAAAACTTTTTATATTGATTGCTCACTTCTATTTTAGCTTTTAACGTAAATTTTTTGACCTATAAATAAATCAAGTAAATATTTTACAAACAATAAATCATAATTTGTAGTTTTGAGAAAAGACTTATAATTAGTTGAATATAAATATACAAAGCATATTTTGAAAAAAATTATTTTTTTATAGTAAATAGAAACTTACATTTTCAGCTGTAACTACATCAGAAACTGATATGGGATAGCCCAACAGGCCCAATAAGCCCAATTACAAATGAGACGGCCCACGAGGCCCAACTTAATATGATATAATCCAATAGGCTCAACAGGCCCAGATTCAGAAGAGACAGCCTATGAAGCCTAGAGGCATGTCAGCTTGGTCGACCGGTATCGACCCCATATGGTAAGCCCCGCGGACGACCTGTATCGACCTGAGGGCAGCTTCTTAAGTCTTATCATCAAATTCTGGTCGACATGAATCGACCTCCGGTTGCAAGTTGGACAAGTTGAACCTCTCGGCAATGATTATACGTGGCAGCGGATGTAACTGCTGCCAACGGATGTAACCGCTTCCAACAACTCTGGCAACCCTACCAACAACTCTGGCAGGAGCGCTCCCCTACTGATATGACTATCCAGAAAAATAGGAGATTGCGCCACCTGGCACAGCCTCGAGATCTGGGCAGAAAATGACTACCAACCCCTCATCATGGGAAAGACCAAGTACACCTGATAAGGGTACTTGGGTAAAATCACACTCTCATTAGATTATAAATTCTACAAGTACCACCACGTTCAAGGTAATGCAATTATACTATTCACTACTTACTTGCTCTATACTCTCCGTTC
>JACGDI010005632.1:74818-96442 GCA_014898725.1 Jacaranda copaia | reverse complement strand
CTTCCAACAACTCTGGCAGGAGCGCGCCTACTGATATGACTATCCAGAAAAATAGGAGATTGCGCCACCCAGCACAGCCCCAAAATCTGGGCAAAAAATGACTACCAACCCCCCGTCGTGAGAAAAACCAAGTACACTTGATAAGGGTACTTGAGTAAAATCACACCCTCATCAGATTATAAATTTTACAAGCACCACCACGTTCAATATAATGTAATTATACTATTCACTACTTACTTGCTCTATACTCTCCGTTCCACCGGAAACCTAACTTGAGCGTCGGAATGCCTTAGCCGGGGCACCTCGGCTAGTTCACGTGTGTTCTTGATTGTAGATCTCAAGCCCAATAATATTCAAATCAACCAGAGTTCCAAATCGACTAGTTCTTTGCAGCATCAGAAACAATGTATAGCTTTGAGGTCACGTTGATGACACTTTGTTGCACTTTCATCATATCATCAATTTGCAAGAGAGCTTCAGCTATTGCTTGATGATTATTTGCACGCTTGTTTCATAAAAAACCATTTTTAGGAAAAATATTGAAGAAAACAAAAAAATATTATAAAAATAATCTTGGAGAACAAACTATGTTTTCAATCATTATGTGTCTGGAATAGCTGGGTCAATTGTAATTGTAGTCAATGGAGTTGATCCAAGTGATACTCCTACAAAATCATCATTTTTTATAATTAGTAGTAATAATAAATCAATGAATTGTACTATGCAAAATCAATTTCGTTATGCATATACAAGAATTATGAAAAAATATTAATTGTAAAAATAAGAATTAGAATATTTCATACCATAATGAGAGGACACAATCAATTTGGTTGCACTTATAATGGGCATTTGCTCAAATGATGACATTATCACATTACCCTTTGAAATAGCTATATTATTCCAAAGTGTTAAGATCAAAGGTCGTTTTCTAATAAAATGGATAATGAATAATAATTAAGAACTTTATATCAGTAATAGAATAACAAAATTGATTTTCAAAATAAAAGGATGAAACCATACTCATGATTAACAAGAGCAAATTCATGGATTGTGAACATTTTAGAAGGGCTTACAACAATGTGTTGAGCAAATTTCTTAATGACAATTGCAAGAACATCTAAAAAAATATAAAATTGATCAACAATTATTTATATATATAGTTAGTAGCATAAGGAAATATGAGATTAGACAAAAATGTTGATCTCACCAACAATAAGTTTTTGTCAGATGGTACCAAAGCATTGAATGGTTGGAAACTTAGAACAATGATTGATGTAGGAATGACATCCACCAACTCCTTTCTAATAACAGTCTTCTAAGTTAGTATCCATTTATATTTTTAAACATAGTTCTCATAAAGTGGATTAGCAATAGAAACTTGAGCATTCAAAATGACATATGTATCAAACAATGTCAAGGTTTTTTCGAATTGCCTAATTGCAGTATCGAATACGGTGGTAAGTTTTTTGGTTCCCTATAATCAATAAGAAAGAATGATAGTCTATTAGCCAAAGTGATAATCAAGGATTATTTGTAAGTATAATAGTGATATATTACTATTTCATCAACTAAAGTGATATGTTGATATCTTTTGGAACTGCGATTTGACTGCCTTTCTGCAGTTTTGGACTCCACTAACACCTTTACACTCCAACTGGGCAATGTAGGAGTAATATCATTAATGTGTAGAAGTTGTTGCGTCATTGCTAACAGTTTCTGTAGTTGAAAATACAAAATATATTATATTAAATAATTTATTATAAAAGTAAGTAAAAATAACAAGTATGTAACATAAATATGATGTGACATACATAAAATGATCTAAATTTGAGTAAATAAATAAAAGTTAAGAACAAACAGTAATTAAAAAAATAGAGGAAAAGAAAAAATATAGACCTCTATTTAGGAGTGTAAATATTTCTTGGTAAACAATATTTTTAGTGTACTGTTGAACTCCCCCTTGATTTAATGATGGTTCTATAAGAACTTTTACTGAAGAAGCTTTTTTTGCACAAGAAAGTGCAACGTATAACTATCCATGAGAAAAGACTGGATGTGGCAAATAAATACCCACATAATCAAGCGTTTGTCCTTGAGCTTTATTGATTGTCATAGAAAAGCAAGGTTTTATAGGAAATTTAAATTGTTTGAATGATATAGGGGATTTTTCCTTGTCTGTACATTCTAAAGGTATGTGAGGTATGAAAACTATCTTAGCTTCAAAATAATTGTCGCTTAATCTACAACAAATCAATCTTGTTCCATTACAAAGATTTTCAATAGGATTTAAGTTTCGTAGAAGTATTATTGGAATTTTTTTTTAGCACTAATTATGAGGAGGTAAGTTGTTAGAAACAATTGAGCTAAAGAAATCTTCAAATTGCCCTTGATCATGTAAGTTAGTAGCTTTATTGTAACTTATATATTCTCTTGCTTCTCCAGGAAGTTTTTCTATGAGTATATTGTATATTTCTATCATGCAATCATTTTTGGGAGTAAGTATTGCGTTATTTATTAAATATGAGGAATCATATGAAAAAGAATCTATACAAGGAAATACGTAGTTAATTAATTGTTGTCTAGAAGATTGTCGATTAGTGAAAGGTAAAAATATGTTACTTGGAATGAGAATATTATCTTCAAAGAGAAATGGTTTGGTTCCATTTGTCAACAAAATGAAGTGAAGATAGGATCATCTTTAGCTCTAATATTTTCTTGTGGTTTAAATTTTATTAGTTGGGACCAAATTTTTGATGAAGCAAAACTTGCATTTATGATATGTTGTTTACTTCCATGAGGTACTACAGGTAAAGTTTGCCTGAAATTTCCTAAAAAAATCACTACTTTACCACCAAAAAGCATATCGTTTTTAGTAGTTATATCTTGCAATAATCTATCAAATGCCTCAATTATTTTTCGATCTGCCATTGAAGCTTCATCCCAGATAATTAATTTAGCAATAAGAATCATTTTTGCACTCATTTCAATAACATCAATAGGCAATTTAAATCTAGAATGTGCAGTTCTACCACTTGATAAAAGGGATGCAGCAACACTTGAAGTTGCAACTGCCAAAGCTATGAAACCTTTTTACCTAACATATGCAAGTAATGCTCTATACAAAAATATTTTTCCTATCCCTCCAGGTCCATCAATAAAAAAAGCTCCTTGTTCATTATAATTTATTTTATTGATTATAGCAGTAAAAACTTTCTTTTACATATTATTTAATTTTCTTATACTTAATAAATCATCATTTGAAATACAAATACTCTTTTCATAAGCTAATTCTATAGCAAACCGTTCCTCTTTTGTTAATCTCTCAAAATGAGGAGCTAAAGAATAATCATAAATAGACTTATTCATAGACATAAGAAAATCATCTATACTTTGCAATATTTTTTTTCAATTTCAATTTCTTTGAAATGGTTACTTCTCGTAAAATCATCTGAAAGAATGAAAAAGAATTTAGTAAAAAGTAGTTTAGGATCAGGTGGTGAATAATGAACTAACAAAATTGCAAAGCATTTTCACAAAACAAATGGCATTTGGAATTGCCCAACTTCTTCTAGACACTGTTTAGCATAAAAGTCATATTCAAGTAACCCCCAATGTAATAAATCATCACGAAAAGTAATGTGTTGGTGATTGTTGATGGTAAGAAGATGTTCATATGATGTTGGAGCTTTTATATTTGACAAAAAGAATTTTTAGGAAATAATGCTCACTTTCAGAAGGATCTACGACTGCAATCCTACCAACCACAATTTGCTTCTTACGTAATTTCCATTTTCGATACTTTTGCTCCCACACAAAGTGTTTAGGAAAATCTTTATACAAAAAATTTAATTTCTTGGCAATAGGATCATTAGCATTCATCCAAAGGAATTTAGTTAGCGCAGTTCTTCCAATAAACGAATTTGAAATAATCTCATTCAAAGTTTTATTTATTCCAAAATAAACATACTATCCATTTGGTAAATGAATAGGTAAGATTATGACAGGTGGGTACATTTGAGTAATATCAAACCTATAAATTCACCAAAAATGCTTCAACTGCTAAAATCCAACGACCTTTTTGAAATTCCTTTATTTCATCAATGTTATTAGCCAAAGAATTTTCAACTATATTATAACAAACTCTATCGTGACCTTTGTATATATATTTATAAAGATACTTAACAAACTTAAAATCAAAACATGCTTCTACATTAATATGATAGTTAAATTTAGCTAGTAAATAAGGACAATATGGAACAACATATCTATTATCTAAAAAAACATTTCGAACACGTACTTTTTGACCATCATGGCACCTTCTATAATTAGGATAGGTGTACTTACCATGAGTTGTAACATCACAAAAATTTTTAGGATATTTATTTTTGCACACACCATCCCTCATGCATGCATTTTTGGAATTAGCTTCACCACATGGCCCATGCATCATATGGGAAATAACATAAGACCAAAGCATTGGATTAGCATTATTTGGTATCTTAGCACTTATAATATTATCATATAACTCTAGAGAAGTTAGTTTGTGCTCTCGTTTAAGAATAATAATCTAGTGACCATGTGGAAGACCACGCTTTTGATATTCAACCACATAAACATATGTAATAGCTTCTCCAAATATCTTATTTTTCACAACTTCATTTTTAAATTCTTCAAGTTTAGAATGGAAAACACATGCAACTAAATCAAGGCGATCTTGAGGTTCTTCAATTGGCAAAAGACATTCTTTAATTTTAGGCCAATTCGGATTGCAAGTCATTGTAATAAATAAATATGGATTACCATATATTTGAACTAAAGTCATTGCATTAACATACCTTTTCATCATATATCATGGACCACCAATAAAAGAATAAGGCAATAAGAGACGATGACCTATTTTTGTTGGATCATTCAAACCCTCAATACCCAAAGAATCTACAATTCCTTGTAAACTTTTAGTTCTTGCATCAAATTGTTGTTGCTCCATTCTATAATAATCTAAACATTGTGTTTCTATTTCGATGTAAGAGTCTATGTTGTATTGTTGCCTTAGCCTTCCCGAATGAAGTATGATATTGAACTCATCCTCACATATTTGGCATTTCTAAGCAGTGTATTCGTGGAAGGAGATATTTGTCTTTTTGTTTCTATTTTGTGAGTAAACTGCAATAATAATATAACTATGATCATTTAATTATTCAAATGGTTAATTAATGATTAACTTGAATAATTAATTAATTATAAAGGATACCTTTATTTTCAATGCACATGACATCATCTGCTGATTGACTAATAGCTAGAAACATGATATTTTGACCTCTACAATGCCTTCCCAAATTTCTAAACCTACTACACCATTCTATTCCGGCATGCCATCCAAGTTCCCCAAGAGAGAACAAGAAAGGGTATTGTAATGGATGACAACATCCGTAATGATATAGAATTGTATGTTCACGGGAATCTGATCCATATACTCCAATATCATGATTCATACCTTTAGGATCATCACTTGTCTCATCCCAAATTCTAGCAATTTGTTGAATTGTTGGAATACTATGTGTCTTTTGATTTAATTGTAGATGAGCTCGCAAAACAACTTTGAAATTCTCCAAATTATTCCAAGAACGAATGTGTTTAAAATTTTGAAGTATGGATTGTTTGCTAAAGCTTTTATGAGTATATCAACAATATTTGGCTCAAGATCATATTTTTTTCAAAGAGTCGACACCAATATCATCAATTGTATTTAGAAAGAATAATTGAAGATGTTTTGGAAGCTCAATGGATCAGTTAAACATTTCTAATCTATGAGATACTTGTCCATTAACTTTCACAGTATATATACCTTGATAGCTCCAACAAAATTGAGGATCAGTTTTCATGCCTCCTGAAGTGAGAGCAAAATTATTATTATAGGTTTGAACTTTTCATCTAAATCTTTGTCCAATACTTATAGTGTCAAAAGCAAAAAGATGATGTAATATCGGATTAGGAATTATTGGTTCTAAAGAAACATCACTATTAGCACAACAAAAAAAGAGAGGCTCATACAAGAATATTTTTGCCTTACAATACTGGCAAGATGTGGCTAAAGATAAAGTCCAAGAAATCAATGGAATAGAAAGCAAGCACAAAAAGCGAATAAATATGGTAATTGAGAAAGAATGACTTGGCAATCTTTCATTAAATGCATAATTATACATAGATTCCATGCACACATTATTAATAGATAATGAAACTTTTGTAGAATTAAAGATTTGATTCCTATAAGTAACTTGCTCACTTCTCTTACCCACCATATTACGAAATTCATTTGTTATTTGCAAAGATGACCAAGATCTTTTGATGCGATCCCAATATTGTTTTCTACGGCGTTCAAGTAGCTTTGTTTTCTCTTGAGGATCCATGTTCTGATAAACCTCCTTTGCTTTTTCCCTACATTTCCTTTTCCTCTCTTCAATTTGATCTATTAACTGATCATCACCTTATATATTAAATTATAGAAAATATAAGATTACATAATAAATGATAACTAAAAATCCATAACTATAAAAAACATACCATGACATTACTATAATATTATAAACTAAGTACAATATATGAGAAAAATAAAATATATTCTACATAAAAAAGCATAATTTAAAAGAAAGCAATCATTAAAGTACATTAAGTTACATGAATCAAGTATCATTAACAAAAACAAATATCATTATAAATGACCAAGAAACAAAGCATTAACAATTAATCAAAATGTTTTAGATAAAAAACACAGTTTAATAGAAGAATAAAAACAATAGTAGTTACTATATTCATCCAATAAGTGCATATAAATGTAACAAACATACAAAATAAACACTAAAAATAAACAAAATGACATTTATAAAAATTACTGATGCGGCTGAAAGTCGCTTATAGTGAAAAGATAGTGTTTGGGGTGAATTCGACCAAGGAGGTTGAGTGGTCCAAGCTATATTTCTCTCGAGGTTTGAGATCTGCAACCACAACACACGTTAAACTAGCCGAGGTGCTCCCGGCTAAGGTACTCTGACATTCAAGTTAGTTCTGGTCGAAATATAGTAATCGAACAGAAGACTGAGAGTATTGAGGGTTTATAGCGTATTTGGCCTTGCCTGGAGTGTGGTTTGCCAGGATGTATTTATAGCCTTCTCCTGAGGCGTAATATGTCAGAGGTGCCCCTATCATGTGTAATGACTTTTACAATTACCAAGGGGTTGATGGTCATTTCATATCCAAATCCCGATACTATTTTAGGTGGTTGAATCTCCTATTTTCTAGGGTGAATAGTATCTCTAGAGGCGTCTCTATACCAAAGGTGGTAGCAGGGTTGGCAGAGTTTGTGGCAGCGTAGGTGGCAATGACTGTACCTATAGTTACGCACCATTAATGCGGACGCATGCTACCTGTCAAATTAATAAATGCGGTGGAGATTCGAGTTAGCACCGGAGTGGGTCCTAAGGTTGATATAGGTTGACCATAGATCCCTGCCAAGTAAGGTCGACCAGATAATTATTGATGGGCGCTCTAACCTAAACTTGATGTTGGGCCTATTGGTCCTACTGGGCTATCCCATATCATGAGTCCCTCTAACTTGCGATCTTGATCGAGGTTGTCAATGAGAAGGAGTAGGGAGTTAATAGGTAGTCATAGCAGTTAGCCATATTCGACCGGGGTTTTTGAATCCTCAAACTAAGTTTTTGAATTGCCGACCAGGGTTTGAGACAGTTCTGCTGTATTTAATGCGCCTATTAGTGTGCAGAACATGAAGCGTACCGGGACAAGCTGTCATCATAACAGTCGCTTAGGTTTCTGTGCATGAGTGTCTATAAATAATGGGATAATTGACTCCATTTATACTTTTACTGCTGATACATCTAGTCGAATTTGTTGCCTTTGAAGTTCTCTAGCTTTTATGCGGTTAGAGTTTTCAAGATCTCCATTGTAAGTACCTCTACCTATTTGTTCTTTTCTACCTTTTCATTTGTAAGAGCATGTCTTTCGATTCGGATAGTGATGACACTAGGTCAGAGGGTGTAGCCTATCAAGGGAAAACTGGAGGGGAGAGCACATCTCAAACATCTCGTGAGAGTAAATTAAGTTCATCAACGAGTGATAGCTCGAGTTCGAGTAGTTCCAGCAACGTGAATGATGTGAGAGTTGTTTTGGAGGGGGATGCTGGCCCTAGTGTTGTTCCTATAACTCGAGGTCAACTGTTCCCCCCCGACTACTATACTAAGATAGCCTCTAAGATAACCTCCACAGACCTGATCTGTATTAGGGCAGCATACCATATCCTTGAGGAATATGAACTAATGGCACCAAGGGCTCGGGGTAGAATGCATCGACCTCCCTGGGGGTGTATAACTATATTCGAGGAGGGTTGACATGTGGCCTTAGGTTTTCGCTTTCACAAGTGATAGTCAATCTCTTATTAGGCCTGAAAGTCTGTATTACCTAGTTGCTCCCAAACTATTTTACCACTTTGTATAGTTTTGCCATGCTAATGCAATTGTACAACCAACCCACCTCCTTTGCCAACTTCTTGAACTTATTTCATTTACCCATATTGTGAAAGTCGGGTAGTACTGAAGAGTCTGGTTTTTACTACCTAACTGCTCGACCCCAGCAAAAGTTTTTAGTATCTTCTGCCTCTTCTTATGGGCAAGGGTGGAAAAAATATTTTTTCTATATTCGAGGACTGGGGGTTCTTGCAATTCCAAAGGGCTAGTAGAGAAGGCCTATGGAGATGCCTGAAAACCAAATACCTAGTTGGCCTAACACATTCATCAAGGATTTGGTCGGATTTGGGCAAATTGAGGCCTTAGTTCTAACTAAAGAAAGGTGTTTGGTGTTGGCTAGCCTATCACCGGCCCAACTCGACCTGCCTGCAGGCGATCGACTAGGTAGAAACTTTTAATGACAATTTTAATAGAACAATTCATCTTTCTGCTCAAGTTTGATGCTTGCTTATTTTGTTTACATGTGCAGATCATGAAGAAGTAATAGCCTGCAACCACACTGAATCCTAAGTCCAAGCGTTAAAAAATGAGGAATATCGTTGAGTTGCTACCGCTCGATGAGAAGGTGCTCCCATAGAATAGGTGGGCTCAACAAGATCGACATCTGCACCACTACCACCAAAAATGAAGCAGGCGCTTGAAATGCAATCAGCTCATTAGGAGGAGCCCGTTTGCAGCAGCCCCATGGTTGGGATAAAAGGTAAATGGTTGAACAGGGAGGCTCGGCATCAAAAAAGACTACGGGGGGCAAAGGGAAGTAGAAAACCATGACAAGTTATGACCTATTTGGTAAACCCAACAATGGCGTGCTGTTCCAGCTTTCCTGGCTATCTTTTCCCCGATTCGCCACCGACTTGAATCGGGAGATAATCAACTCAACCTCCATTATCCAAAGAGGAACATCAGGCACTAAAGCTCTGAAGTAGATAATGTCAAGGCTATTCATAGCCGACCAACAAAAGCTAATGAACTTTAACCAGATCGGGACCATGAAGGCGTTGTCCTATTATTGTAATGTGGTAAGTATGAGATTGATAGTTTTGCCCCCAATTTTTATTTTATATATTGGCTTGAAGAATAACACTTTTATGTTTCAGATAGGACAGCTGGGCCACAATATGTACCATCGATCTGAGATAGCCCTGGCTAACAGAGAAAAATTATAGACGGGCGGGGAGATGGAAACCCTCAAGGTACAGCTGGAGTCCTCCCAGCTCTAAGTCGAGCAACTGAATAAGAAAGTAGCAGATCCCCAAAAGTAGCTTGACTCTAAGGATCAAAAATTAGTCTAGGCCATAGAGGATTAGAGCCAGAGGGATAATATAATAAAAAAGGCCAGCTAGACCTGCAGGTGAGCTACAGTTTTGGTCAAGCTCGAGGCCATCCAGAGGTGACTAACAAAGCGAAAGAGGCCTTCATTCGACGTCTCCCTGTGATGGGGTGCAAGGCTGTTGAACAGTTTATCCTGAGCACAGCCTTTCAGGATGCAAGTGTGATTACATCTCTTGATGATGCGCGCAAAGCGTTCCATAAGGCCATAAAGCAGCTCAAGCACATGGGCTATGCTTTTTGAGCTAAGGATAAGAGCAGAATAGGCCTTGCGCTGAATGAGAAATTGGAGCTTTACCCTGACCCTAAGGAGGGCGGAGTCGAGCAGGTCCCAGAGGGTGAAGCAGCAACTATTGCACCCGATGCGCCACTAACTAAAGCATAAAAAAAGAAGGCCGAGGTTGACGGAATGTTAGAGCAACTAGCTACTAAATTTACATTCATTGAGGACCTCGTAATGCAAATGAAAGAAGAAGAGGTTGATGTGGTGCAGTACATGCTGCGATTGACTAACTTTATAAGTGATATCATGGGGCCTTCTGAACCTCTTCAAGCAATTTTGCCACTCATATGCTTAGTGCTAGAACCAGAATCTAAATGGGCTGAAAGTGACCAAGAGAAGCCAAGCCAGAGCTAAATTAACCTTTCTCTCGTGTGTTTTTTTTTCTTTAGTAATAAGTAAGTGAGTGATGAATAAAGGTACATTTTCCATTTCATTTCCATTTTGTTGTGCTATTGTAGCTTTTGAGTTCCGTTGTGATAATGTGGAGAACATTTGATCGCCTATAATGTAGCAATTTATTTGCACTACTGTGCTGTCGATTGACTAATACTTCTGGTCAACTATTTGTTCGACCTTTGGATTTAGTTGCCAACTAGAAGGAATCGCATTCTTTGCCAACTATGAGGTAGACAAAAATTTGGGTTGTTGCTTGGTGCAACTCATTCATCGACAAAGGATTATTGCTTCGTCGACTATGGGGTCAAGTATACTCTCGGCAACATGAAACCACTTAAGTGGCAGTAAAGGCTACTCATTCATCGACGCTAGGGTCGACTAGAGTCTTTGACGGCTAGGAGCCATTTAAGTGGCAGCAAGGGACTGCTTATTCATCAACTACAGGGTTGACTAAGGTCTTGAAGGCTAGGAGCCATTTAGATGACAACAAGGGGCTGCTTATTTATTGACTATGGGGTCGACTAGGAGTCATTTAGGTGGCAGCAAAGAGATGTTTATTCGTCGACTACGGGGTCGACTAGAATCTTGATGGTTAGGACCCGTTTGGGTGGCAGCAAGAGACTGCTTATTCGTCAACTATAGGGTCGACTAGAATCTTAACGGCTAGGAGCCATTTGAGTGGCAGCAAAGGACTGCTTATTCATCGACTATAGGGTCGACTAGAATCTTGATGGCTAGGAGTCATTTGAGTGGCGGTAAAGGACTGCTTATTCGTCGACTACAGGGTCGAGTAGAGTCTTAAAAAATAATAATTAACTCAATATTGTTGGGATTTTATTCAAGCTAAAGGGCTGCAAAGATAAGTAATATATATCTTCAAATGTAAAATTTCCTAAGATTGACAACGTTCCATGGGCGGGGAAGTTCCTCTCCTTGCATGTTGACCAGTCTATAGGCATTGTGTTTTGCTACCTTGATGACAGTGTATGGTCCTTCCCATTTCGGTTCGAGCTTGCCCACATTCTTGGAGACCTCCACCTTTTTGAGGATGAGATTTTCAATACTGAAATGGCACACTCTGATCCTTTTATTATAGTTCTCGACCATTTTTGACTTGTAGTGCTGCATAGTGTTATAAGCTTCTTGTCAACGCGCATCGATAGTTTTGAGATTGAGTTTTCTTTTCAACGTATTTCTTAGTGGGTGGAAATGGATTACTTGAGCAGTATGTTGGATCAGCTCTGTAACTGCTTCTGACCCGTAAACTAGACTGTAAGGGGTATGACCAGTGGCTATTCAGAGAGTCATCCTGTATGCCCATAGTACGTTGGGCAGGTCATTTGCCCAATTCAAGCCGGTGTCCTAAATCCTAACCTTCAGCTGGTCAAGGATAGGCTGGTTGGTTACCTCGATCTGACTGTTCGACTGGAGGTTGCCCACCAAAGTGAAATATTGTGCAATCTTCAAGGCCTCACACTAACCTTTCGTGCTCTTACTCTGAAATTGAGTGTCGTTATCTGGAATAAGGACTTTTGGCAGGCTGAAACGACAAATGAGATTTTTTCATATAAAACTTTTGATGGCCGCATCCGTTATCCTTGGAACAACCTTGGCTTTGACCCACTTGGTAAAATATTTGACCGCTACAATTATAAACTTTTGCTGCCCCGTTGATCTTGGCAATGATCCCATAATATCGATTCCCCATTGATTAAACAACCAGGAGAATTGGACATTAACCATTGGCGCAGCCAGTTGATGTGGTAAGTTAGAATGGACTTGACATGATGCACATTTGCGTGCGAAATCCACTAAGTCTTTCAACAATGTTAGCCAAAAGTACTCGTACTTGATTATTTTGTGGGTAAGGGACCTCCCTCCAGAATGGTTGCCACACATGCCTGTATGAACATCCTATAATACTTCTAGCACATGATCTCGGTCTAGGCATCTCAAGGGGGGTTCGGCGAAGGTTCTCTTGTACAATTGACCATGCTCGTTGAGCATAAATTTGGAGGCTTAACTTCAAAGGTGCCAAGCCTCGTTTCTATTATTGGGGACAATACCTTGGCTGAGATATAGTTTTATTAGGGTTTGCCAAGAAACTATCGTTTCCTCAATGCTTGTTACCAAGTTCTTATCAGAGAGTACAATTGACAACTCATCTAAAACCAAAAATGTGATTTTCTTGTATCTTGTTTCTCTAATGGAGCTGGTAAACTTGAAAATAGCATATGCCCATTGATTCTCAAATCGAGGGACTTGGCTGAGAGTAAACCTTTTGAATAATTGTTACAACCTTTTTACTTCGGCCAGGTACCGAGTCATCAATTGCTCCTTAGGTTTGAAATTTTCCTTGACCTATTATGCTACTAACTAAGAGTCTGTAATCATGACCAAGTGCTTGACCCCTCGGTCAAGAGCTATTTTTATCCCTGCAAGCAGGGCCTCATACTCTGCCTCATTGTTCGTAACTGTATAGTCCAATTTGATTGCAAAATCATACTTCTCTACATCTGGGGAGTAGAGAGCAACCCCTACTCCTCCTTCGAATGTGTTCGAAGACCCATTGATGTGCAAGGTCTAAACGAGAGGGGCTTCGATACTATTTTTGGGCAAGTCAATTCACTCTTAATAAAGTCGGCAAGAACCTGCGCTTTGATGGCTATTCGAGGTTGAAGACTAATATCGAGTTCCCCCAGCTCGATTGGCCACTTGGTCAATCTGCCATATGTATCAGGCTTTGCCAACACTTGCTTCAACGGTTGGTTAGTTAGCACTATGATAGAATGAGACTAAAAGTATGGTCTCAGCTTTTGAGCTACGATTACCAATACTAATGCAAATTTCTCAATTTTTAAATAATTATGCTTTGGCCCTTAGAGTGATTTGCTGCAATAGTAGACTGGTCGATGGCTGCCGTCTTGGGTTGATACCAATATTGAGCTGATAGATGCTTCAAAAACTGCCAAATATATTTGGTGTACTTATCCCAGTTTAGATTTTGCCAACATAGGCGGCAAGACCAAATACTGTTTTAGCTCGACCAGCGCCCGATCACACTATTTCATCCATTGGAAACCTATCTTCCTGGCATTTCTAAGAATTTTGAAAAAGGGCATGCTTTTGTCGGCCAATCTTACAATGAACCTTCCCAAGCTACGATTCTCCCCACCAACTTCTGAACATCTAGGATTGTTCTCAAAGGGGTAACATCTAGAACTGCTTGAATTTTTTGCGAGTTCTCCTCAATACCTCTCTAGCTGACCATATAATCTAGAAATTTTCCTCATCAAACCCTGAACGTACATTTGTTCAAGTTCAGCTTCAATTCAAACACTCTTAGGATCCTAAAAGTATAATTGAGGTCGAGCGAGTGGTCTTAAGCTTTTTTCATCTTTACTATCATATCATTGACGTAAACCTTCATTGATTTTCCAATCTCGTCTTTGAACATGAAGTTGGCGAGCCATTGATAAATTGCCCCAGCATTTTTCAATCCAAAAGGCATGATCAGGAAGTAGTATAACCCATTAGGAAAAATAAAAGAGGTTTTATCCCTATCCTCGGGTGCCATGAAGATCTGATGATAGCCTTGAAATGAATCCATCATGCTTAATAACTCACACCCAGTAGTTGAATCAACAAGTAAATCTATCTAAGGTAGGGGTTAAGGATCCTTAGGGCATACTTTATTTAAATCAATAAAATCATTACACATTCGCCATTGTTCCTCATTCTTTGGGACAAGGACAACATTACAAAGCCAAGAGGGATACTGAATTTCTATAATATATCCTATATCTAAGAGTTTTCTAACCTCCTCCTCGATGATTTGTGTCCTCTTGTCGTTGAAGGTCCTTATCTTTTGTCTAATCGATTTGTACGAGAAATCAGTGTTGAGGTGGTGCATAATGATGTTGGGGTTGATTCCTTGGAGGTTGGATGTCTTTCAAGCAAAGACGTCAATATTGTTTCTCAAAAAATTGACCATAAGACATTCTAAGTGGGGGCCCAGGTCTGTTCTAATATGGGTCGTCTTGTCGGGGTTACCCTGTTCAAGCTCAATAGTTTTAAACTCCCCGATGGGCTCCACTCTGGTGTCTTCTAACTTTCGCTTTTTGCTGGCCTGGGTCTCTTCAAGTTTCGTTATAGAGGCGTCCCCCTAGGTCTTCAACTGCGGTCGAGCTTTCTGCTCATTTCACTCGATCAAGATATTGTAACATCTCCAAGCCTCCTTAAGGTTGCACAAAAGCTCCCCCGTGCTTGCTGGGGTCAGAAACTTGACTTTTAGGTGATAAGTAGACATAATGGCACAAAAGTCATTAAAGGCAAGTCGGCCTATGATAACAATGTAGGCAAATGGGGCATCGGCCACCAGATAATTCACCATTAAAGTTCTCCTCCGAAGAGCTTTTCCAAAAGATGTGGACAAGTTGATCTACCTCTCCAGTATGATCTCTGACCTCCCAAATCCAACTAGCGAAGTGCGCATAGGTTCGAACTTTAATTGGCCCATGTTTATCCTCTTTAAGGTGGATAGAAAGATGACATTCGTTGAGCTGACATTGTCGATCAAACCTTACGCACGTCAAAGTTTGCAATTTCTACAAAAACTACCATTTGACAGTCTATCTTGTGATTGATATTCTTGCCCTTGAGGTGGGTAAGGTCAGCATCAGTAAATGAGATGGGCTCTGTGCTTGTCATAAGATGGAAAGTTGTCTTGACGGATAAGGCTTTATTTGACTTAAGCCTCCTATAGATTTGCCCCCGGGCAGACTTTGAGTCCCCCCAGTAGGACCTTCTGTGATCATGTCAATTACCCCTCTAATGGGTGGGTGATCTTTCTGGGCAAATTTCTTTTCTTTATCCTCCCTTCTATGGCTAATTGACCTTTTTCTATGGGGAGTCAAGTCGATTTTACCTCCTTCAGTTTGAGCATTGTGGCTATGTATTTCTTGAGGTGGCCCTGCCTGATCAACCTCTTGATCTCATTTTGGAGGTTGAAGCATTCATTTATGTCATGCTCCTTCAGTTTGTGGAAATGGCAATATTTCTTTGATTTTTTCATAGCTTCAGTCTTCGTCAACTTTTTAGACTTCTTAAGGAGGTTATCATGCTGAATGGCATAAATGACCTCTTTTCTCGAAATGTTCAATGGTGTATAGTCATGGAAATACTTGATGGGAGATCGACCTCGCTCCTTGTATTTTTGGTCATCTCTTTCTTTCATCTTCTTCTCGACTTTGGAGGATCCAAACTTGAGCTTGTTCATTTCTTTCTGGATTATGTATCTTTCGGCCAGGTTGAGCAGCTCCTCCATCGACCTGGTACGTTCCCACACCAATGCATTGGTGCACTCCTTGTGTCCGAGCCTAGGAACAATACATCAATCAAGAACTCAATCCTGGGGTTATCTATTTTGAGGACCTCTGTGTTAAATCTAGTAAAGAAATCACGAAGGGACTCCCTCTCACCCTACTTGACAGTGTGGAGATGGGTATGGGGGAGTTTTGCCTTCCTTCTACTAGCATATTGGTGTAAAAACTTATCGCACAACTGGTTATAAGAATAAATTGATGACGATTCAAGCTTCACAAACTAATCTAGAGTGATGCCTTAGAAGGTGGTCACCAACATCTTGGCATGGATATATTCATTGTGCCCATGTAACTACATCATATGCTCAAACTGCATGAGGTGCTCATTGGGGTCAGTCGAGCCATCGTACCTCGACAGACCTGTAGGGACCTTTGTGTCGACGACAATGCGCTCATCGATGATATCTTGAATGAAAGGGGATCCTCTCTCTCGACAAGATCTCTGAGGACCATCCAAGTTAGGTGCCCTGTCTGTATTTCTCTTCAAAATCTCATCGAGATGCCTATTCAGCTGCTGAACTTGATAGACACTTTTTTCCATTCCTCACGATCTGCCTGGGTGGCAATCCGATCAGGACATGGCTTGACACACTTGGCCCGATCACATTGTGGGGCTCAAATGGGCCGAGGTGCAAGGTTTGTAGACTCTTCCCTTTCTTCACGGTAGTCATGCCTAAAGCATTCAACCTTATCACGCTGCATGGCTCGATTAGGTCTGACGTAATCTATCGAATCTGCTATCTCTTCCTGTATTTCTAGTCGCCTCCTCTCCTCCTACAGACGTCTGCGACTGATTTCATGTATGGCGTGCGACTGCTTAAATTCTCTACGGCCGTAGCTATTCTGAGGAGACCTATTCTTTGGAGGGGGGGCTATAAAGTGGCATTGGCAGCAAGAGTAGGCACTGTAGTGTGTTTGTTCAAAGCGGCAGATAGTGGGGCTGAAATTTTGCTAACTTATTAGCTGCATTAACTGGGGCATGGTTAGTGTCACCACCTGCTCCAGAGGGGCACTTATGCCCAGAGCGTGTATACATTGCTAGGGTGGAGGGGAAAGCGGAGAAGTTGACCTCCTATTCTCCTCCCTTCCAAATGCTGCTCTACGTATGTTTACCATTTTTTTGTTGCAATCTCAAAGTTTCCTACAAACGGCGCCAAAACTGATGCAGCTGAAAGTCGCTTATAGTGAAAGGATAGTGTTTAGGGTGAATTCGATTAGGGAGGTCGAGTGGTCCAAGCTATATTTCTCTTAAGGTTTGAGATGTGCAACCACAACACACGTTAGACTAGTCGAGGTGCTCCCGGCTAAGACACTTCAATGCTCAAGTTAGTTCTGATCGAGATACAGTAATCGAATAGAAGACTAAGAGTATTGAGAGTTTATAGCGTATTTAGCCTTACCTGGAGTGTGGTTTGCCAGGATGTATTTATAGCCTTCTCCTAAGGCGTGACATGTCGGAGGTGCCCCTATCATGTGTATTGACTTTTGCCCTTGCCAGGGAATTGATGATCATTCCATATCTAGATCCCGATACTGTTTCAGGTGGCTGAATCTCCTATTTTGCAGGGTGAATAGTACCTCTAGAGGCTTCTCCCTGCCAAAGGTGGTTGCAAGGTTGGCAGAGTTGTGGCAGGATAGGTGGCAGCGACTGTACCGGTAGTCACGCGCCATTAATGCGGAGGCAGACTAATAAATGCGATGGAGATCTAAGTCTGTGCTGAAGTGGGTCCTGAGGTCGATATAGGTCGACCATGGATCTTTGTCGAGTAAGGTCGACCAGATAATTATTAATGGTCGCTCTGGCCCAAACTTGATGTTGAGCCTGTTAGACCTATTGAGCCTATTGCGTTATCCCATATTAATTACAAATTAAAAAAAATTACAAAAGATACTTACTCTTTTGACAACAGAAATAAAAGCTGAAAAAGTCCTTGAAGAAGTCCCAAATTGAGCAAAAACTAAAAATAAACAAATTAAAATTGAAAAAAATGCTCATATTGAAAATTTTAAATTTAGCACCATAATTACAAACTCATAAAATTTCTAAATAAATAGAAATAATTCAAACTCATGCTGGTTTGGCAAAATTTACAATGTACACATGATTGGGACATAGATATTCGTGCCCTGAAAATCATATTGGCTCATTCTTTAGTAGATTACATGATTATTTATTTATTTATTTATGTATTTATTTATTTGTTCATTTCTCTTAAGTCAAGTATGCAATACATTCAATTTAGTATCATAAATTTACCAATTTATTACAATTGTTTGCCAATTGCTAAACAATTATCAAAATTCGTAATTAATTTATTAATAGAAATTTCATGATTATATATATCTATATTCAATATCAAGAACCTATAAGAGATACAAAATATACATTTCATAAGCACTACTTGGTATTTAAAAAAGTAACAATATTATCTTAACAACACTCAAATAGTTGCAATAGTGGAACACAAAAAGAACTTAAAATAAAATGACAATATGAAAAAGAGTAGTTAAAATACATAATTGAAAGACCAAATAACGACACTATATAACATTATGTTAACTTTTTTTTCAAAAAAAAAACTCTAATTCATATAATAACAAATTAAAAAAAAATTGACCTTTTATGCACAATAAATACCAAACAGAAGTAACAATCATGTAACCTGGAAAAGAAAACAAAATTAAATATTAAAAATTATAAAAAATAAAAAAAATAATTTTTTCAACTTCAATATTTACATTTTCAAACCAAACAAAAAAATAACAATTGTAGACTAAGCAAAATAAATAATAATATTAATAACATAAAATAATTAGACTTAAAATCAACAATTGATATCATTAATTCACCACTCAATTGATCACTACATCCAATGAAATAAAAGAATAGCAAGATCAATATGTCAACAATACAACAACTTTCAACTCTATAAAGTGAAAAAAGTAAATAATAATTAACTCCAAAATGTTACACGACAAGCAAAAAAAAATCTAGACAAGATGAGAATTAAATTTTCAACTATCATTAAGAATGCTTATCCTTTTTATTCAAAAACTAAAGTTAAATTCTTAATAATAAAATTTACACTATAAACTCCATCCACATCTCAAAGTTAACCTAATATTAAATCAATCCCAATTAATATATATTTACAGGTAATTAGAGTAATTCATAAAATCTCTAAATAGATAGAAATAATTCAAACTCATTTTGATTTGACAAAATTTACAGTGTGCACATGATTGAGACATAGATACTCATGCCCTGAAAATCATATGGGCTCATTCTTTAGTAGATTACATGATTATTTATTTGTTCATTTCTTTTAAATCAAGTATGCAATACATTATTTTAATCCATATCATAAGATAATAAAATAAAAAACGTACCTTATATTTACAGTATATATGGAGCAGATAACACCAATATGCAAACTTGGATTACAAAAATTAATTAAATGTTTAAAGCATATAAAAAATTAAAAAAAAAAACAAGCACAAATATAAAGTTTTGATATTTCGAGGCAACAATTTAATTACCCACAACAAACAATCTTAAATGAAATATTAAACGTAAGTTAAAATAAAAAATCCAAATTATTAAGATTTGTTGAGATACACTGAAAACATTTGAATTGTTTGATAAAATGGTCTTGAGTGAGACTCCACCGAGCAAAGCCACTTTCATTGAGTTATTGAAATCCTTCCTACTGATACTCTTGCAAAGTTGGTTGACAAGTGTCTTTCCTTATGCGAAAACATGGGTAGGGTCTACGAGATTCAAGCCGAGATAGAACATTTAGGAGTTGGTTAAGGATATAGAATTAAATCAAAGATAGTTGAAGTTGAAGAAGCACATGAAGAAAAGGAGAAATCTAAACATCAATTATTCTAAACTATTAATACTTTCAAAAAAATTTCTTCCTAAATTAAAAATAAGCAAAAAAAATGAAAAAGATAAAAAATTCAAACAAAAAATTATATAACTGAAGAAACTCAACTATCAAAATAATCCAACAAAACACAAAAACCCACTTATTATTCCCTCTGTCCAAAGCAAAATCAAGAAAGCTTTACCTCATATGCAAACATACAGTCAAGTAGAGCTTGACCATAAGAACTCTCAAAAGCTAAAGAAACTTAACTATCAAAATAAACTCACAAAACATACAAAAACCCTCTTATTCCCCTCTGTCCAAAGCAAAACCGAGAAAGCTATACGATCTAATCCTATTTTAACCACACAATCTTACATAAATCTTCTTTCATAGTCCGTGCATCTTACAGAAAATTGAAACTTGACTGTCATAAACCCACTTGTTCTCCTTGTCCAAACCAAAATGATCAAGAAGCCTGTACTATGGAAACTCATAAAAGCCAAAAAAATCATCTACTCCTATTCTATATATATGGCCAAAAAAATTATAACTCCAAAATACATAAACCATAACAAAAAATAACACAAAAACAAAGCAAATCATAATAAATCCAATTAAAACTAATCAAACTCTTCCCCAAAAAAATGAAAAAATAACAAATACTTATCTTGTGGACATAATTTTTTTCCCGTATTGTAGAAAATATTAGATGAATAAGAAAATGTGGCAATGTTTGTTTACAAATTATGTGTTTTGAATTTTATGCTTTGGGAGTGGAGTTGGGGAATGTGAAATTTGTTTTGGAGAATGTGGTGTATGTTTTTTTATGATTTGGGAATAGTAAGAAAATTATTTTTGAAAAATTTAGTATTTTTGTTCATGTTTTAGGGGAGACAAATTCTACTGTACCAGTCAAATGAATGTATTTTTGTTATTTTGGAAGGAGATAAATTTCATTGTAGCAGTCAAATCAATATCGTTTTATTAAGGTTTGAGGGTGTGAATGGATTTTAATAATATTCTTTATTATAATATAGTAATAAAATATTATAATATGTAAATATATGTATATGTGATAGTAATGATTGTGATGTAAAGAATAAGAGGTTTTTGGTCATTTACCAATTAAATTGCAAGAATAATCTGATCATTTTAAGAATTATTTTGAGAGAAAAGAAAAGATATATATTTGATTATTGATGCTGCTATGAGCTCGTAAGTCCGGAACTCCGGTGGATTTGAATGTTATTGGGCTTGAGCTCTGCAACCAAGAACACACGTGAACTAATTGAGGTGCCCCCAGCTAAGGCACTCCGACACTCAAGTTAGATTTTCGGTAGATCGGAGAATATAGAGTAAGTATGTAGTGAATAGTATAATGGCCTTACCTTAAGCGTGGTGGTGCTTGTAGAATTTATAGTCTGATGAGGGTGTGATTTTGCCCAAGTACCCTTATCAGGTGTACTTGGCTTTCCCCATGACAGGGGGTTAGGAGTCATTCTCTGCCCAGATCCCGGGACTGTGCCAGGTGGCATAATCTCCTATTTTTCTAGATAGTCATATCAATAGGAGCGCGCTCTTGCTAGAGTTGTTGGCAGGGTTGCTGGAGTTGTTGGAAGCGATTACATCCGTTTGCAGCAGTCGAATCAGCTGCCATGTGTAATCATTGCCGAGAGGTTCAACTTGTCCAACTTGCAATCGGAGGTTGATTCATGTCGACTAGACTTGGACACTAAAGCTTCAGAAGTGGCCCTCAGGTCAATATGGGTTAACCGCGGGGCTTTCCAAATGGGGTCGATACAAGTCGACCATACTGA
>JACGDI010005632.1:45162-73183 GCA_014898725.1 Jacaranda copaia | reverse complement strand
TTTACGAACTAGTCCAGTGCAATTACTTGAAAAGTGGTCACCAACATTTTGGCATAGATAAACTCGTTGTGATCATGCAGTTGTATCATGTGTTCGAACTATATCAAGTGCTCGTTGGGGTCAGTTGAACTATCATACCTTGGGAGACCGATTGGAATTTTGGCGTCCACTGCAATCCTCTCGTCGATGATTTCCTGTATGAACGGTGACCCCCTATCCCGACAAGATATCTGGGGAGTATTTGCATTCTGTGCTTTGTCAGTATTCCTCCTCGAAATTTTGTCGAGTCGTCGGTTCAGTTGTTGCACCTGATGGGAAGCCTCTTCCCACTCATCTCTATCTGTCTGGGAAGCAAACCTGGTGTGCTCGGCCCTATCGTGCTGCGGGGCTCAACTAGGCCAATGTGCCACATCTGGAGATTCAACTCTGTCTTCGCGGTAGTCACAATTTGGGAGTTCGAACATATCGCGCTGCGGGGCTCGATTAGGTCGAACGCGATCCTTTGAGTCTATCACCTCCTCACAAAGCTCTGGATGTCTTCTCTCCACTGGTTGGCACCTGGGACTGGGCTTGCGCCGGGTGAGTATCTGTCTGGCGTCTTGGCGGGAGGGGCTATTCTTCGGAGGCCTATTTTTTGGTGCTGGCGGTGGGGCTACACTAGCGGCATGAGCTGGCACTAAAGTGTGCCAGTTCAGAACAGCTGATAACTGAGTAGATATTTGAGTGGAAACCTGCTCACTAATTATTTGCATTAGCTAAGACATGGGTAGCGTCACCAACTGCTCTTGGGGGGCGTTGGCGCCCGGAGTGGTTGGGTGTTGCTAGGGGTTAGGGAGTAGTGGAGAAGTAGATTTTTGGTTCTCCTCCCTCTCGGAAGTTACTCTGCGTGTGTTTACCATTTTTATGCTGCAATCTCAAAAGTTCCCACAGACGGCGCCAAATGATGCTGCTATGAGCTTGTCGGTTTGGAACTCCAGTGGATTTGAATGTTATTGAGCTTGAGATCTGCAACCAAGAACACACGTGAACTAGCCAAGGTGCCCTCAGCTAAGGCACTCTGATGCTCAAGTTAGATTTTCGGTAGATCGGAGAATATAGAGTAAGTATGTAGTGAATAGTGTAATAGCCTTACCTTAAGTGTGGTGGTGCTTGTAGAATTTATAGTCTGATGAGGGTGTGATTTTACCCAAGTACCCTTATCAGGTATACTTGGCTTTCCCCATGACGGGGAGTTGGGAGTTATTCTCTGCCCAGATCCTGGGACTGTGCCAGGTGGCGCAATCTCCTATTTTTCTAGATAGTCATATCAATAGGAGCGCGCTCCTGCCAGAGTTGTTGGAAGCGGTTACATCTGTTGGCAGCAGTCGCATCAGCTGCCATGTGTAATCATTGCCGAGAGGTTCAACTTGTCCAACTTATAATCGGAGGTTGATTCATGTCGACCAGACTTAGACGCTAAAGCTTTGGAAGTGGCCCTTAGGTCGATGCAGGTCAATAGCGGGGCTTTCCAAATAGGGTTGATACAAGTCGACCAGATTGACATGTCTCTGGGCTTCATAGGCTGTCTCTTCTGAATTTGGGTCTGTTAGGCCTAGCGGATTATACTGTATCAAATTGGGCCTTGTGGGCTGTCTCATTTGAAGTTTGATTTATTGAGCCTGTTGGACTATCTCATATCAATTATATTCTTTCAAAATAATTTTATTTTGAAAGGATGTAATCAAACATAGAATATGATTCTTGAAAAAGAGCCATCGAATCAGTGTATATCAGCAATAGAGGAAAAAAATGAAGAGAATAACAGTAAAAAGCACTCAGAGAAAACACCTAAGAAAGAAGGAAAGAAACAAGAATACATATAAATTCGAATTTTTTGGCCTTTCCATAGCCGACATAAATTGTGCTGTACGTGAAGAAAGTTTTTTTAATTTTTTGTCTTTTGTTATCATTATGTGGAGGGTATCACTATTTAATTTGACAAATCTCTCAATGTTATAGCTAATCTATATTTTCCACCTTTCCTTCAACAAAATTTAAGTAACATGTGTGAATCAAAATGTTGTTATTGCCTATTTACACGTGTTCCCACACTTGTTCGATATCTATCCTATACCCAATCCACCATGAATCATCTGTCATCTCCACCTTTTCTTCAAGAAAATAAAAGAAAAAAAATTCTACATCACAATAATCAAAATCTGCCACCTACTCCCTGTCACCCATGTGGATGGACCCCATAATAAATTTACACCCATAAACTAAAAAAATAGATAAATTAAGCATACTATAAAATAAACATGATTCACAACTACTAAACTGGTCATGCTATGAGAAAAACTAAATCCACATTTTAAATTTGATAAATACAATTTGCCAAAAATATTGACACAATACAATATATAAAGATAGAGAATAAGGGACAACAACAACAACTATAATTAACAAAGAAAAGTAATACCTAAAAATAATAATCTCACCAGCAACCAAGCCAAAAGCCGCAAAACAAACGTTCCAAAGTAAAGAGCACAAGAACTAGAGTATCACAAGGAAAAAGAACAAGTTCATTAAAAAGTACAATTAAATGTAAGACTTCCCCACAAAGATAACTTATCATTAAACAGTTCTAAGTGTCCAAACACTTGCTAAGAAAATAACAAAAAAATAAAACACAATTCCCTATTTAAAAGCAGGACATCCAAGAAACACCACATACAAATCCTAAACAATACTCTCATGAAATAATTCAAACAAAAACAGAAGTCATGCATTAAAATCCAAATAAGAAAAAAATCATATAAACTAAGAAGCACAAACCCAAGTTTTCCAAAAAAGCAAAAAGCAATTTTTTTAAAAAAAATCCTAACATAGATAAATGAATATCAAACTTACAACCAAATCAGTAAAAATCCCCAAAAGAACTATTCTTACCAAAATAAATACACACCAAGCCCCCAAAAGAAAAAATAATGAAAATAGTAACTCTAAATACCCACATTCAGAACATTGGAAAAGTAAGCATAAACACTAAAACCTCAAGAGAGCTACAAATAATCTCATCTGAGTGCAGACCCAAAGCAAAAGATGAAAGATGAAAAAAAAACGTATGCACTGTGAATAATAATTTAAATATTTAAAATCTTAACAAACAATTTAAACTCCACAAAAAATAATAACCAAACAAATATATAATTATACTAACAGAAGACAAAGTCTACAAAAGAAATAATAGCAAGCCCAACACTCTTAAAGAAACCCATTAAACTATATAAATTAAAACAATACTGACAAAACCTAACCCAAGCAAAGAAAGTCTTTTACTCTAAATAATTTATTGGGCCCATCAATAAAACTAAGATAAGAATAAACCAACAATCAACATCCACTACAAAAAGGACAACCTTATAGACTATAGCTTTCACCTTTGTAAATGGTGGGCTTCACAATCACCATTGAAAAAGAAGAAAAAAAGGTATAAACATCCATTTTCTTCTAACCATTTATGAGGGACCCACCATCAATACAAAAAAAAAAAAAAACAAAACACCATACAATCTTTAAAGTCCAAAGGACAATGCATGCAGCACAACATTAACTAAACATACGTTTCAGACAGATTTTTAAGTGGAGAAAAAAATGCAAAAAGTACCCATGCGCGAGAGAAGTGAGAAGCACGTGTATCGGTGTCTATATAATATAGTAATAGTAATAATACTAATAATAATATATAAAAGAGGCAATGTACTTTGCTGTGCATTTTGAATCCACGGACCCCAAGCACCACTAAGGGTAAGCCGGTAAGCTCCTCTTCTTTTTTGTATTGGGTTCATTTCACTCGGTGAAAAAAGATCTTTGGTTTAAAGAAATTTTTGGGTATTAGTTTTCTTCCCATCTCACAACAAGGTATTTTTATTTTAGTTCAAAATTGTTAATTTCTTTAATTTCTTATTGTTTATTAGTATTTTTTGGATTGGGATGATTTTGCATGCCCAAGGTATGATTTCAGATTATGTTTCTTAATTTTTAAAAAAATTTCCATGTTTTTGAATGGGATGATTTTGATGAATAACATGTTGTGAAAAATTCTCTATATTCTCCAAAACATGTTTTTGTCTGTGAAATATGTTTTAGGGTAGAGGCTTTGTTTGGTTGTGAGATTATTTAATGTGTCTTTTAAGCCAATGAACAGTGATGCTCCAAAAATTCAAAAATCAAAACTCACAAAACAATTTATATATCTCAACCAAAATTTTCAAACATATCTAAAAAATAATCTTTTAACCATTCACAACATCACATCATATCAACCAATTACATTACTATAATTATTATACTTTATCTCACAATTATTCATAGTTTCATCTTCCATTTTCATATCTCCTAAATAACAAAACATTTCCAAAATCTTTAAAACACTAAGACATAAGACCAAGACTCATAACCAATCACAACCTTAAAATTTTTAAGAGTCGGAATAACTTAAACACATATTTTGAACAAAATAATGAATAAGAATTAAAGAAATTACAACAACATATTTTGAACAAGCAATTATTACAATTATTTCACGTGACAGTTCTCGCTTAACTCGATTTGTTGTGTGTATGGACTGTGAACAAAGTTACAGGTGCATTGCCATCCTTTGCTTCTTTCCCACTAGATAATAAAGATGGTCACATCCTTCTTCATATCTCATCCCCGATTCCCTCTCTCTAAATTTGCATCTCTCCTTATCAACAACTCCACTCCATCCCTGCTTTCTCGAGATTGCCACATGTCCGTGCGCACCCAGACATTAGAAGTCAAACAAAGACAAAAAGAGCGGACACAAAGCAATCAATTGGCATCTTTTGAATTCATTTTTTGCCAAAGGATACGAGCCGATGATGTTCTTGGTTTTTATTGAATATTAGTAAATTCGTTTTTCTTTACATTTTCTTTGATGTGCTGGCTTTTGTATTCTTTTAATTGATTGAGTTCTTGAAGCCGAAATTAGTGTTGTTACTCACTTTATTGTGTTTAAAAAAGTTTATGTGAGTATTACTTTTGACATTTTTCTCTGCGTTCTAATTTTGGCCTTTTTTATTTTTTTGGTGCAATGATAGAATCTAAGATGGAGCCATTTATTATTGCAAAAAGAGACTAATATAAGACAACGTAGGAGATAATAAAATCAGTTTGAACCATCAAATTTTACCTAGAAAATAATGAAATCGTCTTATCATTGAACATAGAAAGTAAAGTTAAAAGACATACTTGGTGTCATTATTTAATAATTAATAATATATATATAGAGAGAGAGAGATTCGAATATAATTGGCCAACTCCAAGAAACCAAATTAGTTTACAAGTTATAGCATAAAGATTATAGTTACACAAATGTTGCATCTGATTATTACAGACGATGGTGCTAGCCACAAATGACTTTGAAATCTCCAACGAAAACAACTTCCTCAAAAAGGAATGACTCACGCCACCGTTATACACGACTAACTCCACAAATGATAAAATCTTAGGAATTAAACCAAATTGTACGAAAACAAATTCTCAATTCCAAACGAAAAATACAAAATAAAACATTTCACCTAAAATGTAACTTTTTGCACCAAGATATTACTAAAAGTTCTAAAATTATTTTAAATCAAAACAATCAAAATTATATAAATTCATATATTTCGCTTATTATTTTAATATAAATAAATATTTGTGATTATTGTAACTCAATCAAAATAACTTATAAATTATTAATGTGATTGCACATCCCCACCAACGTCTCATTTCACTTAACTTTATAATGGATTTGTTTCTTTTCTTTCTTTATCTGAATGGCCCACAATCTGGGCTCATGAAGAAATCATACTTAGGTTGGTTATTTTTCTTTCCTTCCAAATTTATGTGCGACACCTTTCTTCTTCTTCAAAACGGAAGCCATTCCCTTCTGAATGAAGATTCTGTGCAAAGGAAATATGCAGATACAATTTAAACTTTGATTAATAAATACCTGAGTACAATTCATTCTTCTAAAATATTCTCCAAAACTAATTTTGAACATTGCCACATCTTCCCAATGATAACTAGTTATGTCGTAGAAATAAAATAAACTCAATTACTTAAAAATTAATACATAAGAAGTATTTTTCACAAAGAAAAAAAATACACTTATTGGAAAATATTGTTTATCATGTACTATATTTGAGATTTACTTAGTAATTCACATAACCATTTAGTATATTAAGCTGACTTACCAGGAACTTTAGAAATTCAGTTGACTAAAAGAGTATGAATTATGGTAGGGGATTGTTTTCTGATTTCATCAATCTTTAAGACAATATTTATTTTTATTGCAATGAAGATTTGGAAGATTATTGCGGTTATCTTCTATGTATACCTAAATTGTTAAATTGATATTAGGCCTTTTTTTGTTACTTCAGTTTAGGTGCACATAGCTTTCAATTAATGGACCGTAGCCAAAACATCAGGGATGAACATAATCGTAAAGCTAAAGTAGTGTATAGGTCTATGAGTGCTAAGGAAAAGAAAAATATTTTTGAAACAACATAAACAATATTATAGAAACTATACATCCTGATTGAAACAACAATAATTTAGAGAAAGGAACATCTGCCGATGTCCCATTTGTGTCGATCTCTGCTGCTTTTAATACTTATTGCCTATTAATGTTCAATCTTGTGAGTAATTGGACCATTTCCAACTACCATAGCTCCGGATGCTATAGGAAAGAATATTGTGTATGTACTTATTTATAATAAATATGATTAATAATAAATCTAAACATTAAATTTTTTCTTTGAGATGTTAGGTGAAGGAGATAACACATTAATTATGCCATCCATCCAGCATTTCTCACATCACAACCATCTTAACCAATTTTTAATATTATAAATCTGTTACTCACACATTGGGAATTACCTATGGCACTTAATTGCTTACATTGTGGCGCTCATTGATTTCATAGAAAAAAAAAATTGGGTTTTGTTGTTGTAGTAGAAGGTATCATTAGCTCATATGGTAACGAGTTCGATATTGTATAACTTAATTGTTGTGGATAGATCAACTATTTGGTTATCGCTTTAGGAGAAGGACAAGGACTTATAATGACAACTTTGCTTTGTCTTCCATTGGCATGAAAACTAATCCTCAGTATTGTTGGAATAATTAGGAAGTGTACATTGTTAAAGTTAATGGTTAGGTTGGTCATAAGTTAGACCCTTTAAATTCTTCTCTCGAATTATCAAAGCAAATACAGTTATTCTTTCTCGATATGACCGATGATATCAACACTAAAGTTCTTAAGGAATATGAATTGGAACCACAAATTTTTTATATTTTGCTTAAAGCTTTAACAGGCGTCTTTACATTAAGGTATTCAAGCATCTTCAATCTTGGGATAATTTGCAAAATTGTTCTATTGTTTTACTTTGTCATCCAATGTTAGATATAAGAATCATTAATTTATCAATTGAGGGATAGATTGCTACAATTTGGGATGAAACTACAGATGATCCTCAAAATACGAAAAAGGATATTAAGGTGTATACTAAAGATAATGAAAGTCATTCAATTGAATATCATTATGGATGTTACGATCCGCAGCACTATTCTCTATTTTTTCCATGTGGAGAGTCTAGATGGCGTATTGGTATAGAATACATAGAGGAATTAGGGAATACAAGATCCATATGCAAAGGTACAAATCTTGTAAAATCAATATTGGGTCAGCTGATGATATATTACAAATGGAAGGAGAAGGTTACTATTTTTATCTTTTCTTTTTGAATTTTCATTTAATAATATTAATTAAAGAAATTAATATCATAATCTATTATTTATTTGTTGCTATAGAATGCACTAATTTCTTTTTCTTTTAATTATGCAATATATAAAAAAAAAAATAGGAAGAAACAACAAAATGTATCATGTCAGGAGCTTATATATATTGCAAAGCCCAAATGGGAGATAATGAATTCAATTCAATAACACACTCTAGGAAAACAGATTAGTAATATCATATCAGTTCTTAAACTAAATTAGAGACCCAATGACTCGATTTTTATAGGATGGAACAACAATAATTTGATGCAAGAATAGAGAGTCTTCAAGGTATGGTTGACAGCTTAGGTATTGATGGAGAGAATGATTCAACAAAAGTTAGTCAAAGAATTGTATTTCTATCTTCTTTCATTGGAAGTCCTTGGGATATGGTGAAGCGATATGTTAATATTATGGCTTTAGTTATGACATGCAATCCATCTTGAAAAGAAATCCAAGATAAACTATTGTCAATTGAGGAAGCACATGATAGACCTGAACTAGTTGCTTGTATTTTTAGAACAAAACTTGAAGAACTAAAAGATGAGATCTTAAGGAAAAAGCTTTTGGGGGATGTTGCTTCGTATGTGTATGTTGTCGAATATTAGAAAAGAGGGTTATTGTATACTCATTGGTTGGTAATGCCGAAAGATCATCACAAGTTAATGACCCCAAATTTATAGGATGGAATCATAAGTGCTAAAATTCCCGATGATTCGCACCATTTTTGTATTCTTTGGTGATATCTCATATGATGCGTAGTCTTTGTGGGGATTCTAACCCTAAGAATTTATGCATGAGAGATGAAAAAAGTAAGAATAAGTTTTTGAGACCACTTTGTGATGTTACTACTCATGGGAAAAATTCTTATCCCGCTTATAAGAGGAGAAATAATGGAAGAAGAGCCATTGTTAGAGGTATTCCTTTGAATAATAGATATGTTGTTCCTTATTGTCCATATTTACTTGTGAAATTTGATTGCCACATTAATGTCAAAGTGTGTTTGGATATCAAGTTAGTGAAGTACATATACAAATATATTTATAAAGGACATGATAGAATTTTATATAATATAGTTGATTCTGCATTTACTGCAGGAGTAGATGAAATTAAAGAATTTCAAAAAAGAAAGTAGATTTCTACAGTTGAAACATATTGGAAAATATTTAGATTTGAACTGATTGAGTTATATCCTATTGTGACTACATTGTGGTGCATTTGCCAAATGGGCAAATATAGCGCTTGGGAGAAAAGAACTCCAAACTAGATTGCATCAAACCCTTTTTTGATTAGCATAATGCAAACAAAATTCTTTTAGATGAATGCAAATAATTTTGATGCCAAAAGATTGAATCTTTTGTATAAAGAATTTCCTGAATACTTTATTTGGGGTGCAAAAAATAGAAGATGGAAATTATGAGAAACAAAAAACTATTATTGGAAGATTAGTAGTTATTGATCCAACTAAAAGAGAGCGTTATTTTCTGAAGGTTCAACTTATGAATGTTATCGCACAACACTCATATCAATCTCTTCTTTCAATTGGTAATCAATTATTTATCACATTCCATTCAGCTGCATCACATAGAGGATTCATTCAATCAGATACATATGATGAACAATCTTTTGATGAAGACTAAGGAGACTATTTGCAATTCTTTAGTAAATTATGCACCTCTGGCCGTAGAGCATTGTGGAATAAGTTATATAATTCACTATCTAAAGACTTTTTGAGGCTAGGAAATTATACAGAGATAAAAATCTACAAATAAACACTAAGCTCATCTAATGATTTCCTTCTTAACATGGGTAAATCAATATTCGACTCTTCATTGTTGCCATATTTTAAAAGGCTAACTGTAGATGAAAAGTTTAATAGAGAACTTGCCTATGAAAAAAGTATATACATTTCAAATGATGACTTACTAGCAACAACAAATTAAATGAGAAAAGAGCAATTGTTCAGAAAGTTAACAAGAATAAGCCTAGAGCCTTTTTCATTGATGGACTTGGAGGAACAGGTAAGACATTTTTGTATCGAGCTCTATTTGCGTATGTTAGATTTAAAGGAGATATAGCTTTAGCTGTGGCTATATTTGGAGTTGCAGCATCTCTTTTACCATAATGTCTTAACCACACATTTTAGATTTAAGCTCCTATTGAAAATTAAGGAAAATGTCAATGTAAAAATCAACAAACAATTGAGTTGGTTAAAATGATAGTCTTTGCAAAACTCATTATTTAGGATGAAGCTTCTATGACAAATAGAAAATGTATAGAAACTTTCGATAGATTATTGTGATATATTGTGGAATCTCTAGACATGCTTCCTAGTGGAAAAATAATTGTTTTTGGAGGCGACTTTCAGCAAATATTACCTATAATACCACAAGGAACAAGCCAACACATGATTAAGACAAGTTTTGTCGCATCTTCTATCTGGACAAAATTAAAGAAATTTATATTAGATGTAAATATTAGAGCACAAGAAGATTCATTACTTGCCTTATTTTACGTAGAGTTGGTGATGATAGAGAACCATATGTTTTGGAAGATAATATACACATTCCTACTAATATTTTCATTCCTTTTGTTGATAGTAAATATCCCTTTAGTATTGTCTTTCCTTTGATTGAGTCATTTATAGATAATCCACATTCACTAGTTAATAGAGTTATATTATACTTAAGAATGCTTGTGTGAATGAAATAAATAATATTGTTATTCAAAAAATACCTTCTAAAGCTAAACATTATATAATTTATAATAAAGCCTGTAATGCACGGGATGAAGGACAATATGAAGATTACTTCAATAGTATAAATGCAAATGGATTGCCATTGCATGAATTAATTTTAAAAGAGAATTTTCCTATTGTACTACTTCTAAATTTAAAGCTTTTGCTGAAACACTATGTAATGGAATAAAACTGATATGTAAAATATTAAGAGAAACTTTTACAGGAGCTAAAAATGCTTCACACAATTCTAAAGGAAGGAATGTTTATATACCATGCATTCCCTTAGAATGTACTGACAAGCAAAAATGTCTAAGAGACTTTCGAAGAAACCAATATCCTGTGTGACCATGTTTTGCAATGTCAATAAACAAAGTATAAGGCCACGCACTTGATTTTGTTGCTGTTTATCTTCCAGAACTTGCATTTTCTCATGGACAATTATATGTTGCTTTATCTTGTGTGAGAAATGCAAAATCAATCAAAGTTCTTATAAATCCATCAATTGAAAGAACAGAACCACAACAATACACTAAAAACATAGTGTACATTGAAACTTATGAAAGGATGGAGCATGAAAACAAGTGAATATCTTGATTTAGTTTGCTATATATCACAATTTTTTAAGTATTTTGTTACTGCAGATAACTATTATGATTAAGCTATAATTTATTCGCTACACCGTTACTGCATATTGATAATATTAGTGGCCAAATATATCATGTTAAAAAATCAGCCCATTGCTAAGAAATTAGACAACAAAAGTTTTGGTAGAATAAAAAATGTCGCAACGACAATCATTGAGCAGCCCAAAAAGATATCAACGACTTGTGCTCATTAACGAACAGGTAATATGAAAATTTATAGCTTGAAAAACTCATTTTTATAGTTTTTTGTTGATATATTAACATTTATTTTTATGCTTGTTGTGCTTATATTATAAAAATTTTGTCAACAAGTTCAAAAGTTTTCAAGCAAGAAATGTTTCATTCCAAAACAAAATGAAGTACTCATCACATTACCCAACCCTAGTTCTAAAACAATATTTTTCAAAATATTTTTCTGTAAAACACATGAGAAAATACCAAATGAAGTTCTAGATGAAGCAATGAAGACATGTACAATTTCTATAACCTACATTTCAAAATATGGAGAAGAGATAGTTTGGTATAACTATGCATATTTGCATTTGTTTGTTGCTCTTTAGCATTCCAAACTTGTAATGCTTGAAGATGCTAGTTTTTTTTTCTTCAATTTCTCATCTATTGAATCACTTCATTCATCTGTGTTGGTACATATCTTATTTTATGTTAATGATTAATTTGTGAAATTTTGATTTTAGAATAGAATAATGAAATCAATTAGTTGTGCAAGAAAAGCTTGCCTATGATAGTATCAATGAGCATTCTTCATGTGTTTGTTATCTTCAATAAAGCTAATAACAACGTATTGGATGCATTCTTCATCATTCCTCCGTTTTATTGTTCTTGGAGTTTTGCAAGATATGTTGTGCTTTTGAAAGCTGCATTTATTTCATCTACTTGCAAAGTCTCACATTGCATTAAAGTAGGTTGTTGTTAGCATGCTTTATAAGAAGTATTTAAAAATTATTTGTGCCTTAGATAGCTTACTGTGTGATGCATTTTCATACATGTTGCTGCATCTTTTTAAAGTATTTGGCCACATTATCAAAAAAAATGGTTACTCTTAACTCTCTACTGTCATCATATAAATCAGCCAAAAGTATGCTTCTGTAGGTACATTTAAAATATTAGAATACGAAACAAATAATTTTGCTAATTTTATTAAATGTATTTTTTTTAAATTAACCTAGGGCAGGCAAATTTGTTTTTGTTTTTTTTTTTTTGCAGCTTCTACAATCAATGGGCCAATCAAACTCAGTAGCATATGCTGTATTACATTTGTTACACCTGATATAGTAGAAATGTTGTCTTGTATTAGTGATTTTTGCCTTTACTCAAACAAGGAATTTGTCTGTTTGAAGAAGTTTGTTATATATGATAATGTTACTATTTCAATAAGCGATATATTTATGTATTTGTTGTTTTTATTACTTAACATAATATTTATTATTTTTTAGAATTTACCTTTTTAGTTGCGGTGGCACTTGCAATAGTGTAGAGCTTTGTTGTAGATTCTTTAACAGATTGTTGATTCTTGATATTGCAATCCAACTACTATAAACTCCATGTGATTATTACTTGATTGCTTGCATGCCTATTTTCTCATATTTTTGTAAGCTATTTGACAAGAAGATAATGACATTAATCATAAGGAATATTATTTTTACATACCATGCTTTAGTACTTGTGTCTCTGATAATAGTTTATCAACTGTTATGTTGGTTGCCGGTGTTGATCCAAGAAACAAGTGTGAGATTAAGAAATTAAAAATGTTAAATAATTTATAGATACATGAAGTATTTTGTATAGGGATAATTTTAATAGTACCATCATGTAAATGTATTACAATAGTACGATGAAACTATCGGTTTGGTTGTTGATATAATAGGCATTTCGTCAGTCGATGGGGTGATTCTATTGTCTTCTGAAGATATAATATTATTCTAGAAAGATAATATAATTCGTCTAGCCATATAATGACATAGAGAAAAATTAGATGTGAAAGTGGTAGTGATTGCTTCTATAGAGGAAAAATAAATTATGCAATTGCATTTACTCATAGTTTACGATGCTGAATTTGTAAATAATATGTGTTATGCCAAATGATTGAACAATTCACTGTTGAAATTTTTTAATAACAATTGCAAGCACATCTGCAAAAGTGAATAATTTATACTTTTAGTGATAACAAATGGATGTGCAACAAATGTTGTAGTAAATATATTTAGTTTATTGTTATACTAACAATGTTTTTCTTAGGTGATATAACTAACTGGGACATTGAAGAAAATGTTGGAGCAATGATGTTTTCTAAGATAGGACTTTTTAGTTCTCTATTTACCATAGTTTTGGAACTGATAATCCACTGATGCTGATTGTTGCAACTGTCGTAATTTGGATGTGATAGGACCACTCTTGCATTTGATATTAAGTAGGTTTCCAACAAATTTTGCATATGTTCAAACTGCTTGATGTCAAAATCGAATATTATTGCTACAACTCTCATCCCCTGTGAAAAAATTGTATATATATTAGACATATGTTTATAAGTAAATTACAAACTTTGTTTGACTTTTTTATTTGATGGGCAATCATTTTTTTAATTTAAGTGGTTTATGCTTAAAATGACAGTTGTGTGTACCTAGTAATCTATGGTCTTACATGAAAAAGTTATTAAAAATATTGTGGAATTTACTAACAAATATCTTACCAATCCCCTCTCCAGCCTCGCATCTCATTCATGAGCGTAATCCCCTCTCCAGCCTCGCATCTCATTCATGAGCGTGGACATTTTATACATTTTATAATCCTAAAATTCTTAGCTATTTTTTTTTATTAGATTTTCCATTATTAATTTTCATAAATTTCTATTCACATATGATAACAATTTATATTTTGCAAAAAAATATTGATAAAAGTTATATTTCTTCTTTGAATTATATATTTTATGAAGTCATATAACAATAATAATTTTTTCTTAATACGCATATTATTCATTTTAGAATTCCCTATTTAATTTTAATAAATATCACATACATATATATATATATATATATAAATATATATGTACCTCTTTATATTAATTTTGACAAATTAAATTCTAATAATTAATGATGTTTGTCATGTATCTTTTAATTGTGATCGATATTTGACATTTTTATGAAAATAAATTACATTATTGCAACAACTTCTATTAACAATATAAATTTTAATATTTATTTTTGACATTCTGTGATATTGTAAACTTAGTTAGGCTAATATTATCGATTTAGTTATCGCATATGTTAGGTCTTACGAATAAAAATTAAACTATTGGTAATTTGCAAATATAATTTTTATACTTACTTTGTTGATACTACAAAATTCACGTTCATTTTTATACTTCTTGTGCTCATTTAAGAAATTTTACTATTAAAAATGTTATATTTTATAAATGAAGATTGCATAATCGCATATTTTTCCTCTCAATGATATAAAATTCAAAATTTCTTTCAATAATATAACTTTTTTTTCAAGCTAAATTGCTTTATCTTTGCTTATGTGGAGATGCTAATGAGGACTTCATACATTAATATGATTAAAGCAGTTGAAATTTATAAAAAATAAGAAAAAATTATCAATTGAAATAATATTACTAACTTGATCTAAATTAAGGTCAAATATCGATCACAAGTAAAAGAGACTTGACAAATACATTAATTATCAAATATATACTTTCAAAATTATTAGTATTTAATTTGTTAAAATTAACATAAAAAGGTACATATATATTAAAATATATATATGTGTGTGATATTTATTAAAAGTCAATATGGACTTCTTGAATGAATAGTATGCATATTAAAAAAAAGGATTATTGTTATATGAATTTAGAGAAACTATAATTAAAAGAAGAATTATAACATTTATCAATAATTTTTTGCAAAATAAAACTTGTTTTCATATGTGAATAGAAATTTATAAAAATTAATATTGAAAAATCTAATAATAAAAAACAATTAAAAATTTTAGAATTATAAAATGGTTGTGCTGATGGATGAGATGAGGTAGGAGAGGGGATTGATAAGATGTTTGTTGCTAATTCCACAACATTTTTAATTATTGATCATGTAAGACCACGTATTACTAGCGTACACACAACAGTTTTAGCAATGTTTAATTCAAGTAAATTGAAGTATCAACCTCTTAAATTGAAAAAATCATTGCCCATCAAATAAAAAAGTCAAACAAAGTCTATAATTTGTTTATAGACATATGTCTAATGTACATACAATGTTTTCACACGAGACCAAAGTTGTAGCAACAATATTCAATTTCGACATCAAGCAATTTGAAAATAAGCTAAATTGAGGGAAACTTACTTAATATCAAATACAAGAGTAGTCCCATCGCATCCAAATTACAACAATTGTAGCAATTAATATTAGTGGATTATCAATCCCAAAACTTTGGTAAACAAAGAATTGAAAAATCCAATCTCACAAAACGTCTTTGCTCCAACATTTTCTTCAATGTTCCCAATTAGTTATATCACTTGAGAAAAAGACTATCGGTGTTACACTAAACTAAATATATTTACTACAACATTTGTTGCACATCTATTAGTTACCACTAAAATTGTAAATTATTCACATTTTTTTGACAGATATGCTCACAATTGTTATTGAAAAATTTCAATAGCTGACTGTTCAATCATTTGGTAAAACACATATTATTCATGAATTTGGCGTCATAAACCAAGAGTAAATGCAAGTGCATATATTTTTTCTCTATAGAAGCAATTACTATTACCTTCACATTTAATTTTTCTCTGCCATTGTGGGGCCAAACTAATCATATTATCTCTCTGGAATAACGTTGCATCTTTAGAAGGCAGCTAAATCACCTCGCTGGCTGATGAAATGCCTATTATATTAGCAACTAAACTGATAGTTTTATCGTAATACATTTTCATAATACTACTTGGATCAATACCAGCAACTAGCATAACAGTTGATCTACCATTATTAGGGACACAAGTACTAAAAGCATGGTAAGTTTAAATAATATTCCTTATAATTAATGCCATTATCTTCTTGTGGAACAGCTTACAAAAATATGTGAAAATGGGTGGGCAAGCAATCAAACAATAATCACGCAGAGTTTACAATAGCTAGATTGCAATATTAAGAATCAACAATTGTTAAAGAATCTATTGCAAAGCTCTACACTATCGCAAGTGCCACCGCAACTGAAAAGGTAAATTCTAAAAATAATAAATATTATGCTAAGCAATAAAAACAACGAATACATAAATGTATCACTTATTGAAATACTAACATTATCATATATGACAAACTTCTTCAGAAAAACAAATTCTCAGTTCGAGCAAAGGCAAAAACCACTAGTATGTGACAACTTCTACTATATGGGATGTAACAAATGTAATACAACATATGCTATTGAGTTCAATCGGCCCATCAATTGTATAAGCTACAAACAAAACACATTTGCTTGCCCTAGGTAAATTTAAATATATATATATATATATATATATTAAAATTAGCAAATTGTTTCGTTTTCTAATATTTTAAATGAACCTACAAAAGCATATTTTTGCTTGATTTGTATAATGAAACTGGAGAGTTAAGTGTAACCATTTTTGATGATGATGCAGGCAAATTACCTCAAAGAGATGCAATAACATGTATAGAAATGCATCACATGGTAGGCTATCTGAGGCATAAATAAGTTTCTAAATACTACTTCCAAAGCATGCTAATAACAATTTACTTTAATGCAAGGTTAGATTTTGCAGGTGAATGAAATAAATGCAGCTTTGGAAAATACAACATATCTTGCAAAACATCAAAAATAATACACTGTTATTAGCTTTATTGAAGATAAGAGCCCAAATGTGGTGACACCTGAAGAATTCTCATTGATAGCATCACACGCAAGCTCTTCTTACATAGGTAATTGATTTCATTATCATATTGTGAAATCAAAAATTCACAAATTAATCATTGACATAAACTAAAATATGTATCAACACAACTGAATAAAGTGATCCTGCAGTTGAGAAATTGAAGAAAAGAAAAGTAGCATCTTCAAGCGCTATAGGTTTAGAATGCTAAAGAGCAATAAACAAATGTAAATTTAAGTAGTTCTACCAAACTATCTCTTCTCCGTGGTTTGAAAAATTGGTAACTGAAATTGTATATGTCTTGATTGCTTCATTGAGAACTTCATTTGGTATTTTCTTAGGTGTTTTACAGGAAGATACTTTGGAAGATGATATTTTGGAAGTAGGGTTGGGCAACGCAATGAATACTTAATTTAATTTTGGAATGAAACATTTCTTGCATGAAAACTTTTGAAGTTGTTAGCATGAGAAAAATATTGACAAAATGTAAGATGCCAATTATGAAAAATAAGGTAAGCCATATGGATTTGATGCATTTTTGTGCATGAATCCTTAGTGTCTATCAAAAGTGAAGTGAGTCATACAAGTACTAATATATTGTACATATTAAATTAGGATTTTGACAACTGTCTTTTCTAGCTACATTAAGGGATCAAGATCAATTTTCAAACAAATGATGTGTGAATACGCAATTTTACTTATCATATACAAGTTAACATAACAAATCCACCAGCCAATGCGGGGTGCTCCAGAAACTAATATATATGTGTGTGCGCGTGCTACAAAAACCAAGAGCTTCCAACTGGTGAGTGGTGGCACTTAGCATTGATTTATCGGTCTACCTTTTGACTAGTAATTTTTATGCGTTCATTTAAAATAACAAAAAAAATTATTAATTAACTTGACATTCTTATTTTAAGAACCTTTATGTACTTGGACTGATTTGAAACGAGAAAGAGATCCCCGGAATGATGGCTCAAACGAAGGAAATATCTACTTTATTTTGGTGCATTTTGGAAAATGATTTTGGGAGACAGGTTGGGCAAACTTGGCAATTGGGTACCCACAGATAACCCAATGATAGGTAACAACAGATTGGGTAAATTTATTCATTTTTTATTGAGTATAAAGTAAGGGACCCGTTACCCGTTCTCAGAGTAACGGGTAACCTGTGGGTACCTATAATCTTTTTTTTAATATTTAAAAATAAATTAATATCCAACTTGTAACTTACATGATTTTACTCATATATTAACTAAATAAAACTAAAAAAAAGACTACAAATTTCAATATTTATATGAAAGTTATATAAATATTTATATGTAACTATTTCAATATTTATATATAAATATATATAATATATTTATATATACAGATTACCCACGGATACCCGCGGGCCAAGCCAAAAAGCAGTAGATAAATTGGGTACAGGTAAAATTACCCCCAATTTTTTAGGTTGGAGAAACAAGGCTCATTACCTGTATTTTTTTAAGTACCCATGGGTATGGGTTGAATTTTGCCAGATCTAGCTAGCTTGTTTGTTTACAAATTCTCAATTCATTTTTTAACTCTTAAAACTTAAACAAACAAATACTACACATTCCTCAATTCCACTCCTAAAGTATAAAATTTATTTCCAAAAAATTCCTGCTATTCCTAACTCCACATCATTCCCCAAGGCACCACACATTCTTTCATTATTACAAATGTACACACTTACAACCACTCATACAATCTATACATAAATATATATAAATAATTTTAAAATATTAATTTCACCCTACAAACCAATAAAAAAGTTATTAATATGATATCTTGTCTCCCTCAAAATACAAACAAACAAATTATTTTTTCTCAATTCATTCTTCGCCTATCACCCAAAACACAAATAAACAACCATCATATTCTCCAACCCAACTTTCCAAAATCCATTATGAGAGAATGCCCCAATTTATATCCAAACAAAGCTGCTATTATTTGAGTTGGGTAGGGGGAAAATGTGGAAAATATAAGGAGATAAACGGTTATAATTTGAAGGAAATAATTCTTATTGTATATATTTTTTTTATATAATATTTGTTTTATTATTGATATTACATTAAAATTTTAGAATATTATTAATTTGTTTTGTAATGAGATAACAATTAAATATTTATATATATGTGTACTAAAATAACAATAAGCAGATATAAAATTGTATTTTTTTTTTTTTTGAGTGATGTGCAATAATTTGAAATCACTGTAATTTTCAAACACATGTAGAGAAAAGTCGGGAAAAAGCGGTCGACTACAAATTAAAGTTTCAATTTTTATTTTGATGCCTATCATATAAAAAAAACATTCAAAATATTAATAAATAATACTACTAAATCATTAAACCGAACATAGATGAATGATAAAAAATACTTATTCCCAAGGAAAGAGCCGAAAGAAGGGGTCGGCGATAAGCTTGAAAGTATTATTCTCAAAATTAATATTCCTAACCCCGTTGAGTGTACCTTTTTAATTGCATTTTTAGACTCATCCATCAATTGCCAATATATATTTTTACATTTGAAATAATAATATTCTCATATTCTCATAAAGTGGAGAGCAAAAACACATTCACAAATACATTTATTGGAGGAACAAATAATAAATGCATAAGTTGTAGTCAACAAAGTAAGGATTAAAACACCAAACATCCAATACTACTCATTCAGTTATAGAAGCACCTCCATATGCTTCTGCTGCCGCGAATCTCCTAAGTTCCAGCCATGGAAAATCTTAGTTTATTTAATCATTAGAGAATCTAGAACACATAAGTTTTACATACAAATATGAATATAAAACATGTGATAAAAATTTGCCATAAAACTTGAAATAATTATTTCCCTTGCCAACCACTGGAAAAATGGATTAATTTCAAGTTTGCTCATGTCGTGATCCTCTGTCTATTGACATCAAAATCTAGCGACTAACGAATGGATTTGGTTTACAGTATAATGAGTCAGCTGTGTCAGTTGTATATCTCAGCTTTGCATTTGATTTCAGGGTTGCATAGATCATCTTGACTTTGAACTAATCGAATCTCCAAACTGCTCGACTCACAATCATGTCCAGCCCTACTATAATCATTTAATGTCCTCGATAGAAGTGCCTGCAACAAAGAAAAGCATCTTCAGCAGACATCTGTAGAATCAGAAGTAGACACTCGTGATTTAATTCTATGAAACAATTCACAAGATCAATTCATAACTGCCAGTAGCTTATGCTATGAAAGTGGAGTTGCATGCTATAGTAAAATGCATTATCCCGTGTCTTTTCCATTTGGATTCAGCCTCTGAATGCTCCAAGGCACATGAATTAGTTTCAATATAGATCTTTTGCACAAAAACAACTGCTGTGCTTGCTTCTAGCAATGTTTTCTTTCTAAATAATTTTTTTTTTATTAGAGCAACCACCTACTACTCCAGACATTTTCAAAGACACTGAAGACTTCACGTATTGTGTGAAATGAATATATTCCAAGAGGATATCAAGAGTTGTGTGCAACTTCACTGAATTCCTGTCATAAGAAAACCAGAGGGTGTCCCAATTATCAAATTATATAATTTTTTCACGCAACTTTTTTTTTTCTTTCCAAAGTGCTAAGACCAAAATTAGTGTTATGAGGACTCTAGTTCAATATCTAGACATTTCAACATTCTTCAACATGGGACCACATGCTACACTTAAGCCTGAAGAAATGTTGATCCAACAGTAACAGTAGCTTCCCAGCCTAAAATCATCACATTTGCATCATTTTCTCAAGTGAAATGGCCATAGCCACCAAAGATCAAGGTGTTATACTAGAGGATACGTGAACAATAGTAGCTTCTAAAGCTAAATGATGAGATCTGTATCTTCACAACTATGGGCTACCAAAGACCTCCTTTTAACTCCTTGGGTCATCTGCTTTGGCTGTTTAAATTTTTTAAATATTCTTATCCATTTTCCAACCAGGATGATATCCTAGTTGATGATTTACTAGTAGTGGTCTGGATAAAGATATTTGACAATAGGATCCGAAGAGCAGTAGAGATACCTGCAAGCTTGATACCGACAGCTCTGCTGCTTTTTCGAGATTGTCAGGATATTTCTGCATGACAAGGAAAAAACCAGGATAAGAAAATTGTATGTAATAGCATGTATATATTGGCTCAAGGACCAAATCTAAGTCTTGTCTTGCAGTACATTGCTCCATCCAAGCAACAGCGCAGTCGTAAGATCTCCTGTTCCCTGCAAACAAAATATACAGTAAGAAGAATTGCAAGCTGAGTATAGGAGAACTGTTTCATGTTGAAAACAGGATAATTGTTTTTGCTTCCTTCTGCATACCCTGAAATGTGAAGGAACTTTGGAGATTGAAATCCTGAATTGGACGGGAGGTTGGGCCTATCACAGTCAAAATTAAAAGAATGTGAAAACACTTGTAGTGATATAGGCCTGTAAATGGGTAGGGCAACACCCTACCCACATCCATACCCTAAAATATTCAAACAAAAATACCATATATTCTACTCTGTACTAAAATACACAAAAAGATGAAACTCTAACCCTGCCCTACCCTCTTTAACCCAATGCCCATTGGGTCTAGTGTATTAGACTCATATTTTTAATATATATACTAATTTTTTCAATATAGACTAAAAATATTATTTGACATATGACAACAAAAAATTAAAAAAAAAACTTTTTCTATTTTTAATTTAATTTAATTTTAATATTATTAATTTGTTTTAATGAAAAATGTTCAACTTTTGCTATTGCTATTACAATTTAAAAAACAAAAAAAAATTGCTATCTCATTATATTAACTTTATTGATTTTATTAATTTAATTTAATTTTTAATGAAAAAATTATTTAGTTGTTACAATTCATTCACATATTTGTAATTTTTATATATAAAAAGCTCATCATTAATATAAATTTGATTTAGATATAGACAATTTTTAGATTCATAGATTAAATTTAAATATAAAGTAATGGGTAATTTTTTGGTATAGATATATAGGTAATTTATGGGTATAGACCCTACACATACCCATTACATAGGGGTGTAAATAGATATTAAACAAATTAAATACACTGTTTTTATATTCATATTTGTTTAACTTTTTGAATATTCGGAAATGGATACAAATTCAATGGATATTAAAAAATGATATCCAAATTCGTATCCGTCGAATATAAATCGAATTCGAATATATCCATATTCAATTATTTATTCAGATTTTTTTCATCTTTTATTAAACTTATTCATATTTGAATTATTTTTTTATATTCATATTCAATGATAATTATTTAAATATCTATTTACAAAAATCCAAATACTTAAATTTATAAACCTGTAACAAATATATATTTTAATTAATAAAAGGAACTATATAATTTCATTAACAATAAAGCAATCAAACAAATAATATAATTTTAATTAATAATTAACTTTATAATTAATTATTAGTACTTATTATTAATAATAATGGCATTTAAATACATTAATTATAAAATCAACAAAAAATAATTGTATTGATTAACTTTATTCTTAAATCTTTTTTTCCTATATTACAATAATTTTTTAAATATATTCATTTTTCTTCCCAATTCGTCAATTATAATTTATATATACATATATTGATTATAAGACTTTTATTAAAAAATATAAATAATATATTATTTAATAAATATGTATTTGAAATGAATATTAAACTGATTGAATACGCATTTACCATATCCATATCTATTTATAATCGAGTATTTATTAATCAAATATAGATAATATCGGCTTTAAACGGATGCGCATAAATTTTATATAAATGAATACGAATGCGAATAATAATAAATTTTGGAATATCCATTTAAAGCTCTACCATTACATTATCTTTAATAAATATGAGTATGAATATGATATTTTTGGCCTAGATAGGGCAACACGTTACCCATTTACAGGCCTTAGTGATCAGGTCTGTATTATTGAACCACATAACAAGATATAGGGTGAATAAAGGAACATGCAGGAAGATGTAGACCAGCACACAACTAAGAGTTGGTGATTGAGAGAACAATGAGCAAAATATTTACTCCATCCATTAATTGTTGTATGCAGAACAGAAACAGCAGTAGCCAATCACAAGATTGCATGTCTTAGTACCTTCTCTTTCTGATGACTGCCAATCACAAGAAGATTGCCATCTATATCTAAGCTCGTTATGACAACCTGAAAGAAGGCCATAGACATTGAACTTTATGATTGAAATAATAAATTGATACAATTGTCTGTTTTCAGTAGTTTTAATCTGAAATAAGACAATAAATTTTCAGGGTCATAGAATCGAAATAATAAATTGATAAGAGTAATTTCAATAACTGTTATACAAACATATATTATAGAACTAACTGCTAACTGGCTAATGAACGTGTCCATTAAACATTGTCCAGGACCTGATTTTCTTTTTCAATAGCAATGTTTTGCATATAGGTCCAGGCATTTTGCAGTTCTTAAGGTCAGAGAGGAAACATATATCAGGAAAAAGGAACTAATCTAGGAAAAGACATGGAAACTCAAAAACAACGAATTTTGCATGATTTAAGCATATGCTCAAACCTTTGATGGTCCACAAGCATGAAGAATATTACAAGCTTCCCTACCATCTTGCTCAGATATAATCCTGATGCAAAAAACGCACCAACAGGAAAAGAAGGCTAAGGTTTAATTCGCATGAAAACAAGAAACAAAATGTGGCTTGCAGCCATGTCCCGATGTTAATCATGTGATAGTGCATGATAATTGAAATATAATTACACTTATATGATTAAATACATCTAGAGCAGAGAACTTAATTTGAAAATCTGATAAATGCGACAAAAAGTTATTGATATATTTCACCCCAAGCACCAACTTTTTCATGTACTGATATTGATGAGATCTATAACTTAGACATACAGACATAATATGTTATCAGATCGGTTAACTATTAGGTGCTGGTTGGATCTAATGGATACCTGACACCTGTCAAGAGTTCAGCCTCGAATTGATTTGGAGTCAATAAAGAAGCAACAGGGACAACCTATTCGAAAGGGGCAATGAAAAATGTCACCATCAGAAAATTCTGATCAAGGAATAAATAGAACAATTGATTTCAAGTAGAGCATTTTATTTAATTACGACCTAAAGAGACTATTTCATTTTAATTTTCCTCTGCCAAGAACCCTCAAATTTGAGAATCATCTATTTTGGATCTGAAAGGCATAATATACACAATTACAAACATAAAGTTTACTTTTTATTGATGTAGTTACAAATACATTATTCTTACCCCATTAAAAAAATTATTAAATACATTTTACTTATTTGCATACAATCTGACCATGCTACCTCCAACAGTCAGACTCAACAGTAATAAATACATAATAAAATCAATAGTCATTCACACAATAATTAACCACTAAACGGAAATTTTCTGAAAAACAATAAAATAAACTAGGTCCACTCATATAAAATGCCTCTAAATGCAAGGTAATGCTTAAGCTCATAGTCATTGAAAAGGCCTAAAGAGATGGTCAGACCATTAGCAGGTATCAGGACTTGGCCAGGCCATGAATAAAGAAAAATATGAAGTTTCTTATGTAAAAATAGATAGAAAGAAAGAAATTAGGCCCATCAGCATAATATCCCTCCCCTAAATGCACAATAATGCATTTATTCATAATCAATGAAACTAGAATGGCTAGCTGGTCAGACCAGTAACTCGTTACCCAAATGAAAGAGAAAGTCAGAGAAAAAAAGCAGCCAGCAATGCACCAGCGAAAGGATTAGATGCATAGGGATAATCTTGTCCTGATGACCTATTTGATTAAATACACACGAAAAAGGTACTGGTCACCTTATGTAGTGAAAAAGAACTAATTTTTAGAAACCCACTTGCAAAATAAGTGCATTCCAATATGCTTTCAGTTTATTGCTTTAACATACCAAAAGTTTTCAAGTAACAAGTTTTGGTGTGTTTTTAGCTACTTTTCTTTACTTGATCCACTTAATAACGTAATTTCTTTTCTAATTCATGCTAAGTTATATTGATTCCAAACTGGCAGTTCGACTAACCCAGCAGTTGAACCAACAACACCTTCGTACTAGACCCAGGTTGATACATTCATGACCTATTATTTTAACTAAAGAAAATACATTTCCAAATAGAAAAACAAAAGAATACCTTCTCCCGGTACAGGGATACTAATTCTTGAGGAACATAGAGCTTGTCTGCATCACCCATCACTGGATCACAAACTGACAAGAAAGGTTCAATAACACATATCATATGAGACAAGAAAGGATCCAATATCAAGCATACAGTGAAAAAACATCAATTACTATGAGCTATTTCATATCAATGGTTGAAAATCAGATGGCCCATGCTTGACTGGGATCAAAATTTCCCAGCCAGACTGGAAAAACACTTCAGTAAATCACATGTAGACTCATCAATGCTCCTACAGGAACTAGCAGAAGCATTTTTTAGAAGTAACTAGAAATAGGATTTCAGACTGCTGTTGTTTGTATAATTGACAACTTTTTGTCAGCTGATACCAGTGTACTTACCATACAGAATTCCAGGGTTGACAGACCTGAGCTTATCAAGAACTTTTAGAACACAGTTCAAGAAGGAGACTGAACCCATGTAACCTACAACAAGTCATTAATCATTGGCATGCAAATAGAACAGAAACGAAACAATAGAAAAATTGATACCAGAAATGGATACACATAAGATGATTACAAATATGTTCAATGAAAAAGGTAAGAAAAACTAAAAATATTTAATTCCATTTTCCCCGAGACCCCGACAAATATACAATGTTTACAATTTAATTAACAAATCCACCATGCTAATTGAAAACAGAGTAGATTTGACTGTGACAGATGATTAAGCACTTTGACTACACATAGATAGTAACATTTTGAACTAGGCTGATATGCTTGTAAGATACCTGAAAGTAGATGCGTGTAATGCAATAAATTATTAGTTTCAAGGCCCTCGATCAAATCCCAAAGTTGATCTCCATTCAAAATTTGACCCTTAAAAGTAGGATAACCTGCAAAAGTGTTGTAATTACACTACATTTCTCATAAACAACATGCCTGAACAGCTACCCAGGCCGATTTCAGGGGTTTAACTGTACAAATAAAGTGATTCAAGCAGCTTGCCTTTGTGGTTTGAGAACTGTACAGAATTGATCTGGTCAACATCATAGCCTAGTAATTGTAAAGGAAAGACAGCAGATTTGTTGCCCACATATCCCTAGATATTATAAGAATTTGGTAATCATCACTTGTGGTGCTCAATAGCATTTCTAAGTATATGACGAAAGCAGTTCTAAATCATCAACAGAAAGAATGCACCAAAAATCTCCATGGAAGCAATGGTGGAACCAAAAAAATGAGCCTGATATGTATTTCATGTTTTGCCCTTCTTCAAACAAATGGAGTTACTGAAACCTATCATAATAGTAAATAAATTTAGAGCTGATTGAATTTGGGGTATTCCAAACACAAGGCAACAGAAACAAGCTTTCCAAACAATAAAAGCTGATTGCTCACAAGAATATGAGCATGTGCGTTACTGCATATTCTTACTAATCAAAGAAACGTCCTTAAAAGCCGCCAACAAAATGGAACTGCACATAACAAACACAAACACTAATAATAGAAAACGACAACGAGAAATGCAGATAAAACAGCGCAAGAAGGCAAAAAATCAATTTCCTCTGTAAGAAAGTTGAACATTTATCATATTTTCTACCGGTAATTATCAAGAGTTTGACACTAAATCACCAATAGTATTGCGCATCCAGCATAAGTGTGAATACAATTAACATCAGAAGCAAAAATAGAAAATCTAGAAAAAAACATATAAAATAATACGACATTTTATTGAGAATAAAGACCTGAACGGTGTGGGACTGAATGCTGAGAACCCGACCCGTATCCGATGGCAGAGCCAAAGCCGCAGTCGGCGAAGGCTTCGCTGCGGACATCTTTAAGCTCCTCCTCGGCCTAAATTTTCCACTCAGAAAAACCATCAGATCATAAATCATCAAACATATAAATATATGCACACGTACATACGAGAATTTAAGAACACGAAACGTATATAAATACATTACCATGAAGAAACGGAATGAAAAGAACAGCTGAACGTTGAGAAAATTTCGAAGGGTTTTGGCTGAGGTACACGAATGAACAGAGACTTCAACATTAAAACAATTACGGCATAATCAGATTATCATTCTGATGGGTACTCCACGAGCGTTTGACTTAGTTCAACAATTTCTTCGGTAATTCATTAACTTTTCCACAAAATCCGGGAAATCTACTATGTATAAAGGATAATTATGATTAAATCCCCATTCCTATTTTTATTTTATACTTTACTCCTCACTTAATTTTATAAAGAATTAATTATAATTTACCCCTAATATTTTATAAAATAAGCATTTTACCTCTTTATAAAAAATAAATATATGAAATACCTCTCTATATTCAAAAAAATCATACCGCCTCTCTTTTTTAATTTGTTGCCTATTTAATATAATATTAATATAAAAAGATTAATTTATCCTTAACTGTTTAATATATTTTCAATTCAATTTAAGTAACATTTTATTATCATCTTTTTCCTTTTCTTTCATTCTTTTCTTTTTATTTCTCATTTCTCTCTTTCTCCATTATTTTATATATTTCTCATTTTATACATATATATAAATTTATCATTATTTCTCATTTTTCATTATTTCATATATTCTTATTTTATACATATATAAATTTATTTATAAAGTTAAAATCACTTTTATTTTTATCTTATCAATTATATTCAACTTTCTTTCTATTA
>JACGDI010005632.1:26906-45062 GCA_014898725.1 Jacaranda copaia | reverse complement strand
GTCACTGGCCATCATAGCTACATTGGCCATGGCGGTCGTGTTTGACGGTGACCGACGGCTGCCATCTGTTTCAATTTTTTTTATTGTCCACCCGTTGGCAATGATTACTGGCCATCGATGGGTGGGTAGTCATTTATATATAACTGTATATATATACTTATATAATATATAAATATATAATAGATACACATAATATATATTTGATAATATCTTACATTATATATAATTTATATAATTTTTTAAAAATAATATACTATAATTTGATATAAATCATTGATTTTTTAAAAGAAGATCCAACAGTTGATGGATAAGGATATAATTATCTTTTTATATATAGAAATTTAAGCCCAAATGCACACATGGGTGCATGTCTTACACCCACGCTCTCAAGGGGGTTCATTACATGATTTTTTAAAATATGAAGGTGTTTTTTGTATATTTGTTTTTTCACATGGAGGTAATTTGCTAATTTGTCTTAATACAAAGTGGTTGTTTGCACTTTACCCTTTTCTAAACACTAAATTTCCTGCTTTTTTCCAAACTTTAGAAATCACTCCCAAAATCTTTAAAAAAAACTTAAATATCTTTACATCTAGACAAAAAGGCAAAAAAAAAAAGCAAAGTTTTTTTTTCTCCGTACTCTATCAAATGACAACTTTTTTTCAAAAGCACGTTTCTTTTTTTTTATTATTTGAGAACTGTCTTCTCTTCTATAGAGCAAAAAGGCACAAAAAAGGCCCTCTCGTCTGCCAACAAAAGGGCTCGAACGGACATGAGAATGGAAAAGGAAAAACAAAATCGATGCAAGAAGGAAAAAAAACCCTACTTCTCTACAACTATGCGAAAATAGAACAAGCCAGAACACCAACGAGCGAAGAATAGAAGGAAGAAAACATGGTTCAGAAAACTATTTTTTCTGCTACTAATTTCATGGACTTTGCTTTCTTTCAAATGTGCGTATTTTTCAGTTTTAGAAGTTTTGCAGGTAGATTTTCTCATATTTGTTTGTTTGAACTTTTTTTTAGTTGTTAAAAATTTGAACCCATTTGTTATATATATAATTCTTGTTGTAATTTTTGAAAATCTCTGATTTGTACTTAAAAGGTATAAAAGTTATTCTTCACTTTCTTAGGGTTTATACTTCTTATACATGAAATATACCTTGAAATTATCTGAAAGTGATAATATATAATCTGTTTGTGTCAAGTACATTTTAGAAATAATTATAATATAAAATATTCAAACTTGCAATATATATTATCTGAAAGTATAGTATATAGTTGTGTAACTGAAATACATTTTACAACAATTACAGTACAAAATATTCAAACTTTCAGTACACATTATCTGAAAGTATAGTATATAATTTGTGTATCTGAAGTACATTTTAGATGTAACTATAATACAAAATATTCAAGCTTACAATACGCATTACCTAAAAGTGTAGTACATAATCTGTGTATCTAAAGTATATTTTAAAAGCAATTATAGTACAAAATATTCAAGCTTGTAGTACACATTATCAGAAATTGTAGTATATAATATGTGTTTTTGAAGTACATTTTAGAAGCAATTATAGTACAAAATATTCGAACTTTTAGTATACATTATTATAAGTGGTAGTCTATAATATATTTATTTAAAATATATTTTATAAGCAATTGTAGCATAAAATATTCAACCTTTCAGTGCACATTATTATAAATGGTAACATATAATCTATTTATCTAAAGTACATTTTATAAGCAATTGTAGTACAAAATATTTAATATTTTAGTACACATTACTATAAATGGTAGTATATACTATTTTTTCTATATTTGATTACAGCAATGGCAAGACATATAATGAGATTTGCTCTCGTTGCTCCTCCTAATATTTTCAGGCTACATTGGAGAATGTAAAATCCAAGATGGGGTCAAAATATTTTGATGTAGTGAATATGTTAAAAATCAAGTACATAAATAGAACAAACGAAGTACAGATGGTGTTACTTTGAAGTACATTTTGTGCAAATAAAGATTAGTTCCATTAAAGTTGTAGTGAGGTTAAGTATAATATGTTGGAAATCAAGTACATAAATATAACAAATCAAGTATAGATGTAGTTATTTGGGAATATACTTTGTATATTTGTTAGTTAGTTTATAATTGTTGCAATGGGGTACAATACAATATATGAAAAATTAAGTACAAATACTGAACAAATGAAGTATATATTGGATTAGGAAAAAATACTTTTTTCGTCTTATAAAATTTTTTGACTTTCAATTTTGTCTTATATGTTATGCAATTTCAAATTTAGTCCTATAAGTTAAAAAAATTGTACATTTAGTCCAAAAGTTGAGAGAATTTTATAAAATAGCCAAAAATGCTGATGTGGCATGCCAAAAGGTGTTGAAACTAGGGATTTGGATGAGTTGGCACTTATATAGGTTTTTCTTGCCATGTTGGCAAAAAAATCGTTGACATGTTTAAGATTAGTTGGCTTATTTAATTTTTTTTATTGCTTAGTTGGCAATATGATATATATATATATATATTTTTTTTTCTTTAAATTATATATAATAAAGAAAAAGAAATAACTAAACTAAAAGTTAAAAAAAAAAGGAAAGAGAAGAAAAAAAATTTGCTCGCCCCACCCCCACCTCCCCCCAGCCCTTCGGCGACTGCCATGCTTCTAGGCGTCCAGCTAGATTAGGTGGCCACAATGCTTCTAGGCACTCGGCCAAGCTTCTAAGTGCCATATGCATATTATATATTATATATTTATAATCACATTTATTAATATAAGTATATATTTAAATTTGTATATATATGTCTCTATAATTGATTCTAATGTTAATCTTATTATTATTTTTATTATTAATATTTAATAATATTTTAGTATCATTAATAGTGTTGTTATTATAATTAATAATATTAATTATATGATTAGTAATATTAATAATAATAAAGATTATATTAATAAAAATTTAATTGTATTCTTAATATGTAGTATTATCAATATTATTATAATATTACTAATAATAATACATAATGCTAAGAAATATTAAATTAATTTTATTAATATTAACATAATTAATCATAACAATATTATTAGTATTATTAATGATATTATTGATAATACATTAACAATAATATTACTAACAAAAGTCCAAATAAGCAAAACTTCTTCCAACAAGACAAAAAAAGGCCATGTCAGCTAAAAATTTGCATACTAAGCAAAAATTTCCAAATTCAACAAATTCCAACATGCCATGTCAGCATTTTCAGTTATTTTATGAAATTTCGGTGAGTTTCAAACTAAATATGCAATTTTTTTAACTTGTAGAACTAAATTTGAAACTGCAAAACATATAGGAAAAAATTGAAAGTCGGAGATGAAAAAAATATTTTTCCCTACTAGATTATTTTGAAATACACATTGTGCAATTGAATAATTAGTTTCATTAAAATTGTAGCGAGGTGAAGTATCATATCCAAAAAATCAAGTACATGAATTTAACAAATGAAGTATAGACAAGGTTGTTTTAAAGTACACTTCGTAAAATTGAAAAACTAATATATAATAGTTGTAGTGAGGTTAAATAAAATTATGTGGAAAATCAAGTACAATAATTGAACAAACAAAGTATAAATAGGTTTACTATGAAGTACACTTTGTGTAATTGAATAATTATTTCTATTAAAATTGTAACGAGGTGAAGTACAATATATCAGAAATTAAGTATAAAGATTGAATAGACAAAGTATATATAAGGCTATTTTGAAGTATATTTTACAAATTATATATAAGGCTATTTTGAAGTATACTTTGTACAATTGAAGAATTAGTTCTATTTAAAGCTTTAATGAGATTAAGTACAATATTTTTTAGGCTATTATATCAATGGCTCTAAATATTTATGATAGGACGAAAATGATCATCATATGCTCATTGTATTTACAACTTTGAATGCATAAGAATACTTTATACTATTTTGAATTATCACTGAATTTATTGAATACTAATAGTCATCTCTTAATCACTTTAACACGTTGGTATTTATATCTTACTAATATTGCATGCATTTTTAAAATTTTGATTATTTATTCTCAAGAAAAATATAAAATGAAACTTGTGTTCCATTAAAGTAGCGAGGTGAAATACAATATGCGTGAAATCAAGTATATAAATTGAACAAACAAAATATATAAATGGTTATTTTGAAATACACTTTGTACCATTAAAGAACTAATCTATAATAGTTGTAGTAAGGTTAAGTACAAATATGTGGAAATCAAATACAATTGTCGAACAACCAAATTATATATAGAGTTATTTTGAAGTACACTTTATGCAATTGAAGAATTATTTTCATTAAAATTGTAACATGGTGAAGCACAATATATTAGAATCAAGTACAAAGATTGAACAAATAAAGTATATATAATGTTGTTTTGAAGTATACTTTGTGCAATTGACTAATTAGTTTTATTAAAGTTGCAGTGAAGTGGAGTACTATATATGGGAAATCAAGTATATAAATTGAACAAACTAAGTATATATATTGTTATTTTGAAGTACACTTGTGCAATTAAAAAACTAATCTATAATAGTTGTGATGAGGTTAAGTACAAATATGCAGAAAATCAAGTACAATGATCGAACAAATAAAGTATAGATAGGATTATTTTGAAATACACTTTCTGCAATTGAAAAATTATTTTCATAAAAGTTGTAGTGAGGTGAAGTACAATATATCAAAAATCAAATACAAAAATTGAACAAATAAAGTATATATAGGATTGTTTTGAAGTATACTTAGTGCAATTAAAGAATTAGTATAATTAAAGTTGTAGCGAAGTGAAATATAATATGCGAGAAATCAAGTATATAAATTAAATTGCATATATTTTGTACTATAATTGCATGTAAAATGTACTTTACATAAATAGATTATATACTACCACTTATAGTAATGTGTATTGCAAATTGAATGTTTTGTACTACAATTCCTTATAAAATGTACTTTACATAAATAAATTATATACTATCATTTATAGTAATGTGTACTAAAAGGTTGAATGTTTTGTACTACAATTGCTTATAAAATATACTTTACATATATACTACTACTTATATTAATGTGTAGTGAAAAGTTGAATATTTTGTACTGCAATTATTTGTAAAATGTACTTTACATTAATAGATTAATTATATACTCCTACTATGGGTGTTCATAGTTTGGTAAATCAGCCGAACCGAACTGAACCAAAATTGAAATTTTGGTTTATACCGAATACTGAACTAAAAATTTTGGTTCAATATTTGGTTCGATTTTGATTTTTGTATAGGTTAACCAAACTGAGCCGAATTACCAAATTATTAATTAATATATATTAATATTAATATATATGGATTATATAATAATATTAATATATTAATAATATATATTGTTAATTAATATACATTAATATATAATATTAAAAATTGAAAAAATTGGTATTTTGATTTTTAACTTAACCAAACTGAAAAAAATTTAGTTTTAACCAAATTGAACCAAATAGTTGAGTTCGATATTCAATACAATATTTGGGTGTACCAAAATTTTGGTTAATAGAAATTTTGATTCGATCAATTCGTTTTGTACTGAACGAACACCCTAATCCCACTTATACTAATATGTACTGAAAGGTTGAATGTATTATATTGCAATTACTTGTAAAATATACTTGTGATAAACAGATTATACAATATCACTTATAATAATGGGTACTAAAAAGTTGAATATTTGTATTACAATTGCTTGTAAAATGTACTTATTATAAATAGATTATATACTCCTACTTATAGTAATGTGTACTAAAAGATTGAATGTTTTATATTACAATTTCTTATAAAATGTACTTTACATAAACAGATTATATAATACTACTTTTAGTAATGTGCACTGAAATGTTGAATATTTTGTACTATAATTACTTGAAAAGTGTACTTTAAATAAACAAATTATATGATATCACTTTTAGATAATGTGTACTAAAAGGATGAATGTTATGTATTGCAATTGTTTGTAAAATATACTTTATATGAACATATTATATACTATCACTTTCAAATAATATTTGCTGAAAGGTTGAATGTAAAATATAGTTTAAATAAACAAATTATATATTATCACTTATAGTAATATGTACTGAAAAGTTGAATATTTTGTACTAAAATTGCTTGAAAAATATACTTTAGACAAACAGATTATATACTACAATTTCTTGTAAAATGTACTGAAAGGTTGAATATTTTGTACTAGAATTGCTTGTAAAATGTACTAAAAGGTTGAAATTTTGTACTAGAATTGCTTGTAAAATGTACTTTAGATAAACATGTTATATACTGTCACTTTCAGATAATATTTACTGAATAATTTGTACTATAATTACTTGTAAAATATACTTTTGATAAACAGATTATATACTGCAATTTCTTGTCAAATGTATTAAAGAGTTGAATATTTTGTACTATAATTTCTTGTAAAATATACTTTACATAAACAAATTATATATTGCTACAATTCCAATACAAATGATACAATCCAAAGTTTTTCAAAATATGTCTCCTTCTTCATACCCACATCTCTAGCAAATACTCTTTGTGCTGATAAAGAAGAAAATATGAAATTGAGAGAATTACCTGGTAATAAACTGAGAAAATAAATTGTGAAAATAAACAAAGAAGAATGAAAATAAACTGAGAAAATAATCTAAAAATGATGAAAATAAATTGAGAAGGTGAAAATATGGTGGTCGTGCCGATGGTGGTTGTGCTATTGGGTTCCTTGTTCACACTGTTGAGCTCGGTTTGCATTTGCAACTTTTTTTTCTAATTTTTGGTAATAAAAGATGAAGGTAGGTTAGTGTTTGGGAATGGAGACAAAGGGTGTTTGGTTGTATGGATAGAGAAAATGTAAAGAAAATAAGTAAAAAATATTATACTTAAGGGTATGTTTGTCAAATCAAGTGAATAGGGAGTAATTTATAAAATTTTAACAAAATTAGGAAGCTTATTATATAAAAATTCAAATAGGAACTGAACATGAATTTGACAAGTGCTTTTGGTACTTTATAATAAATGCCCCTATATATAAAACAAAATGCTATTCAATTTTATTTTAAAAATATTTATTATATGGCAATGATGTGGATAAGTTATTTTTATTCCTTTTTGTCATCTCAATAATTTCCATATATGATGCTATAAAAATGAGCTATTTTATTATTAGTAAGTCAACACTATATTAATTAATTTTTTGATAACTCCATATTTAATTATGATAAATATTCAATATGTGTGTGTGTGTGTGTGTGATAATCCATATTAGTTTTTGTATTTATCTCTCTCTATATATGTGTATATATTAGTTTATGTTTGGAATTAATATATATATATATATATATGTTAGTTTATGCATGTAAAATTATTTTCAATTGATCTTTTAAAAGTAGTTTTATTACTTTTCATATGTTTAATAATTACACTTCTATAGATTCAATTGTAATTTACATATAAACCAGCTATATTTATATTATTGGTTCGAACTAGCTAGATTATAAACCACATTATTAAGTTAACATTTTTATTTCAAATAAAGTAAAGTGGAGGCTAATTTATTTTAAAAATAATAATTTTGAGATTGCATTTATTAAGGAGTTTTAAAATCTTATCAAGTATGATATAGTCGTTGTCGCCTTTGATCATCTAAGAACAACTAATTATATAAACAACTAATTTGGGTGTGTAAATTTAGCTATTGGCATACTTATGCTAAATATTTAAATTTTCATTTAACAAATTCAAGTATTGAGTTTGAAAAGTAGTTATTGAATTTTTTGTATTTTAAACTGGTAAGATTTTCTATAACTCTTTCTACATTTAGTTCGAAAAATTTTACTTGATTTCAATATTTTCATAAATTATATTTTATTCCATAATTCATTGTTGTAATTAATTTCCTTTCCTTAATCTAAGCCCATAATCTCTACAAGTAATATATACTAAAAATAACCAAACAAGCAACATACTAATATTTAAAGGCACAAAAATATTTTTTCTTTTTTTATTTACCTCTATAGGATTATTTGCTAGGTGAGTTAAATTCTCATTTTTTTTATTATGCATGTATTTTATAATTTGAATATGATTTACTAATATTAATAAATTTTTATGTTTATGAGTCATGTTATGTTTACATTAGATTTTACATTTATTTTTTGCTTTCGATAGAACTTTCTTTTTTTATATTATGATTTTTCTTTAACTTGTGATTTATTTATTTTTATTATTATTATGTTGTTAGTTCAATGTTCCAAAAATATTTCATTAATTTACATAACTATGAAATTTAAAAAGCAATTCTCGTGCAATTTGATAATTATTATGAAATTATTATTCTAAGGGCTTATGAAGCTACCATTTTCTTATATTCATTTTGATTGATTTTATTCGTTTAAAGAATGATTTATAATCTTATATTTTATGTAGGGTGCATGTTAATTATTCCTGTCAAATTATTTCATTAAAAAAATTGTAAAATTAAGCTTATTAACTTTTCATGAAATGAAAATTAGAGAATAAGAGATTATACAATGAAACAAAATATTGGTGCGTGTAATGCAGCATGGTATCCCAAGATTTTACATATAACAAAATGTTTAAGTCATACATACCCTAATTATCCTACCCTAGAATTGATGAGAGCTCACAAGACTAAATGATCTTTATATGTAGCTATTGACCGATCAAATGGGTTTTTTGGTTTTTTTAAAAGTTTTCTTGCTTGGGGCAGGTAGTCCATCCGTCTATAATTCCAATCATAACTCCTTCATCCTTGAAAGTTGAAAAAAGGACCCAAATAAAGCTCCAATGCGACGAGACTAAAGGAAACTAATAATGTCTTCCTAGTTTTGGATTGAATGGAATAACATATTAACTATAGTATCAGTATAATTGAGTGCTACTGCCAGGCAAAGTCTTGAGGGAACGACATTTTCTGTATATCCCACAATTTGACGGCTCGATCTTTCCCACTGGATGTTAGATAATGACATCTCCATAATTTGACTAACAGCTTTACTCGATCTTCAGGTGGGAAAGACTTGCTTCCAGCGGAACTCTAGTAGTTTTGTTTTCCAAAGTAGAATCCACAACTAAGGAAGAAAATCAAAGCTTCAAGAAATGTCCACGAAGCAACATTGCAGAGTTACAATGGGCAAGATAGTTTAGCAATTATCTTACAAAAATTGTCACCACTTTCCAAATAAATAAGATGACGTAAAGAAAAATAAGTATTGGTCAATATTTGAAAATATTTTGTTGTTAATACTAAAAGTTTATAACTTTATCCATACAAAATTAGCTTAACCAATTTCTAAATAGCTGCTTTCGCAGTTACCTCTCGCTACAATTGATCCATAATTAATAATTATTTCTTTTTTTATAAATATTAATTTTCCTTTAGATAATGCATAGTTAATGCACTGTGCTTCCAACAAACAAGGCTATGAATTGATAGCTAATAGTTATTATTTCTTGTTATTAAAAAAATTATATTTACTACAAAAATTTGTAACAATAATTTGTAGTCATAACGATGAAATTAATTTCATAGTTATCGTACTGGATACCTAATTTATTAATAGTGCATATTTTTGAATTTTAAATAATGAAAAACAGAAAGAGATGCCCACCAAAGACAAAAATAAATAAGTGCTTTATTATACTCCAAAGCGCATTTTTACAGTTTTTGCCTACGAAGAACCGCTCTACATAAGTTCAAATGAGCAAGACATCTTCATTTATATGTATTAGCAATAATATAGACATGAATGCAGTAACAGCAGGGACTTCCACAACCAGAATATAATGGGAACCAAATGTTGAGTGATTTCTCCAATAAATTGACTTTAGCATTCTTCTTTTAGCGCAATTAAGTTACTCCTACCAATAGAGAAGGGACAAATAAAATATTAAGATCACAACGCTATAAACAACCAAAGTAACATGCATTTTAGACCTGATAACGAGGATTACTATAGGAAGTAATGACACTTTATGTAACCGTCACTTCTTGAATAAATTGTGACAATTTTCCTCAAATAATGAATCAGTGACCCGCAACCAGAAACCTAAGCTCAAAGTTAACTTTGTACAAATGCAGTATTCAGATTATCAAAAAGTTTTATTGAAAGCAATAAAATTCCCATATAGCAAGTCTCATTTAGAGTAAAAATTCTCTAATTTCAAATGCTCAACACCAGAACCATTCAACTAATTCTGAAAATATGAATTCCACCCTAAAAGACTAAGGGATACAAATTGAATAAGATTCAATTTCTAGAGATTGGCTACTGTCCCAATTAAGACAAAAAAGGTAGCCAGCTCAAATTTAGTTTATCAAATCACGCACACAAAATTACCAAACAAAAGACCCCCTTTTACTCCATTCAAGTCAAAAACAAGAACCTGAGCAACCAGTCAACATAGAAAACTAGATTGGATTTTAATAAGTTTCTAGCCAAGAAACAGCAGCATAGTTTAAAAGAAACAGTAGGAAGCCCCTTTCTGCTACTGCAGCCAATAGATTCCGATTCAAGCAGAAAATGAAGTTAACTTCTTTTACTATCTGATTTGAACAATAGCATTAAAGAAAGTTCCAACTGATTATTTACACAAGAAGCTCAAACAAGATTCCCAAATCATCTTGAAGAGCAGTAGTGAAAAGCAAAAATACCTTAGAAATTGGCTGGTCATCCTCTTAGTAGAACAGCTCCTCAAAAGCAAGACCTATGATTTGTCCCCATTTCCCATGGTACAATTGAAGGAGCTTTTCAAGCTGGAGTTACACCTGCCATGAGGAATATTAGCAAGAGACATCAGATAAAATATGTGTTAAAGTCAAAACAGACCAAGCAAAATAGACTAAGAAACCAAATATCTAAAAGTTGAACTTGTAAAGAAACTGCTCTTATAGTGGACCATGATTATCCCAGTGCTTCTTTACGCACTTCAACATTTTAGTTTGACAGATAGATTATTCTTTAATTGGCAAAGGAAAAGCTTACTTCTTTTTGAAAGAAGGGAAGGTGATTATCAGAAGGCTTTTATTATGTCAAGTTTGCAAGATGGTTCCAAGAATTATGAGCTCAAAATGGACCAGGACTTTTAGTTTCTCAAGCCATCCAAATTTTGTGTAAGCGTTTGATTTGCAGTATATATTTGTTTTAAGAAGATGAGTTTGTTTTTCATAATAGCCGTTTTATAATGTCCAACCTATTGTTAGTTTTGATGAGAGTAAGTAATTATGCACGACAAGTTCATCTACAAGGCCTGTAAAATTTAATTTCCACCTCTTGTTAGGAATAAGCAATAATAGATTTAACACGTTGAATAATTTCAACTCAATAAAATATAAGGAGTTAAGATGCATCAGTGGTTCAATCCAAAAATTCTTGAAAGAAAAAGTCAACTTTCGTTGCTCACCTGCTTTAACAACTTTCATCGCTTCATTTAGGAATCTGATTTCCTTAAAGACGCTTCTTTCCAAGCCATCCTATGGAGAAGAAGTATGTAGATGAATATAAATTCAGAAAAAACTAAAGATGGATTAGCAAAATCTATTTAATCATAAGGATAACTTATTTGATCAACACCTTTGATAAACCATTAGTGAAAACCATCATTTTGATTTATGTACACTTGTGCATCAACCATCAGATATTGCACAACTACAGTTGTGGTAGCATAGATAGGACTGCTTTAATCTTATGTCCTGGACAGTGTGTAATTCTTTGTGATAGATAACTGTTCATAGAACTAACAAAAAAGTCCCTCTCGATTGAGGTTTACTGTTCAATGAAGACAATAATATTGTCAATTTTCTCTGTCTTAAGACCCAAAAAGAATAAAGAAAAAGGATTCAGCAAAAAGCAGGTCCTTGATAAGCCCAGTAGTAAAACATCAAGCCAACATTGCAGCTGAAGGAGACATTGAGATATACCCAGAAATAATTGGCAAATTTCTAAAATGAAGTTCATTTGCAATCCATTTCATAAAAACTAAAGGAAAAAATGAAGATTAATGCACAGTATCTTTATGGGTTCATTCTAATAAAAAACTTCTAAAACTCACTACCAACATTTAGAGATAAAAACCAGCTATACATTTTTCAAGAATAAATGGAAAATATCTTAACATAGCTAGAAATCATGAAAACAGTCACACATTTATCTAATCACAGCATAAACACTAAAAAAGAGAAAATACAAAAAAAATACTTTAGCGTATTTATTCTAATAACAAACTCCTTAAACACACCATCAACACGTAATGATGAAGACCAGCAACATATTTTTCAAGAATAAAAAGAAAAGATATGAATATAGCTAAAATCAAATAAATAGGCCCATCATTATCTAATGCATGTTTCAACCATTAAGAACAATAGAACAATACGCCCATCCCCGAAAACCCACACAAAGCCAAACTAAAAAAATTCAGGAAAACATAAGAAAGTCTGCAAGCAGAAATCTTTAATCAATAATAACCACAATACTTCGAAAAAAATTAAAGGAAAAAATAAACATCAAATAAACAGAAAACATGAAGCCATTATTAACCTTCTGCAAAATATGGCTCCTTTCCTTACCACATAAACACACAGAGCACCATAAACGAAAGAAAGGTAGCAAGTTGTGTAAATAAAACCTAATTCCACACGCCATACACTGTAGAAAGCGAAATCCCAAAAACGGCAGAATGTCGGCCACCAGCATCCACATCATGGCGCTTGAAGGAATCGTCAACATGACTCTCTTTTCACACTCGCCGTCTTCATTAGGTTCACCTGGAACTCAATCGACCCGAACAACAACCTTATCGACCCAACCCGACAACCCGCATGCTCACCAGGCCCGAAGGTCGCCGAGAACCTCGTCACCTTCCATGTCTACTCCTTCAGCTGCTTTTAGCTACTTGTTGTGATATGGAAGCAGCACGCTTCTTCCATTCAAAAAAACGGCACATACGTTTCTTCTTATCTCTCTATGGAGCCCACAATTACTGTAAAAAATATAACCAATCGTACAAACATCAAAACAGCAAGTACAAGTTTGTAAAGCATGGTGAATTCAAAACGATGTCATTTTGGGACCAAATCTGGAAAAAAATAAAAGGAAAAATGACAGGGCACGTGTTGTGGTACTGTTGCCATGTGCATCCCCGCCTATAATATATAGTAATTTATAATTCAACTTAATTTTAATAGACGATGCATTTTTAGAAGATTTTGATGTAATTATGACCTAACATACACTTAAAATCAAACTTAATTTGTGTATTAAAATCTTAGGATGTGATATATTTTTAATTTAAGTTGGAAGTAAATTATAGTTTGTCAAATAAGAAAATCATTCCAACAAATAATTAAAGTTAGATATCAAATTATTTAAAATATACAATCAAACATTAGATAAGATACGTAATAACACACTATTTATCCTAATCATGTGTGTTATATCTAATTTAAACACACCAAACAAACAAACTCTAAGTTTATAGATGGGATTGCCAATGGAGCCAATTTTAATTCAAATTCATTTGAACTCAATCTAATTATTTAGGATATTTAATGAATAAAAGATTTGATTGATGTGATCTGATTAAAAAGATTCCTAATTCAAAATAATTAGAACAAATATGAATTTTATTCAATTCAATCCATTTATAGTTCAAGTCCATATGTGTGTGTGTAATATTGTACAAATTTTATATATAAATATAATATATGATATAACAACATATAGTTAAATATATCATTTTTTGGGTAATTATATATAGATACATTATATTATATCATATTATATATATAATATGATATATAAATACAAAATTATTTTATATGTTTATATTTATTCGTTGTGTGAAGTAAAAAGCAAACAAATAACGACAAATTAACCATTTCTTATCGTTGAGAAAAGAAAGAAAAGATTAATACACCAAGCAGTTAAAGAAGGCACGCATCTAGTTTTTAGCTAAAATATAAAGACATTTTTTTGGAATAGGAAAATATGATGTGATGATTTGAGAGTATTATTTGGATTCAATTTTTTTTTAATATCAAATTATATCTAAATTCAAAGATAGCAATTGCACACTTCCAATTTTTTGTTTATAAATTGTAAATGGTTAGGAATGACAATGAGACGGGGTAAAATTCGAAGCTTAACGGGGTATGGGGGCACAATTTTTATAACCCAAATTATTTGAGGTGGAGTATGGGGTTTACCTACCCCCATCACCCCGCCATATATAAATATTATATAATAATAATAATAATAATAATAATAATAAATATATTATATATAATTAATTTTATATTTTTCTAACTAAAAATAATGTCCAAACTAAATAGTTTAGGGTTCCTACTTCCCAATAGTTTTTTTTTCACTCCCACCCGTTGTTCACTTCTCTTGTTTGCATGGATTTTTCATTTTTGTACCTAAAATTTGAATTTTAATTGCTATCAAATGGTTATAATTTGACATTTTCATTGATTGATTCCAATTTTTCTAATTCTTTCAATGTTGGCAAGTTAAACCTGCTAACTTGACGAGATACGGCAAGGTGGGGTATGGTCTCATGAGGCGAGGTATGGTATGTTTAACAAAATGTTGTATGACACTTTTTCTGTCTGAACAACATACCATCTAGCTGTGTTTATTCAACGCCAAACTCATAAGATCAGTTGAGGGTCTAGTAACCATGACAGTGAGCTTGGTTTTCGGTTTATCTGCAATTCTAACATCCGACTGAAGGTCAAACACTTTGCATGGCAAGCAACCCCTGGTTTTCTTCCAACAAATGCTGCTTTGAATCTCAAAAGAGTTGTTGATAACCCTTTCTATGTCGTATGTGATAATGTTGATAAGGGTACCTTGCATTGCCTTTTCCAATATCATTTGGCCAGACAACTTTTGGCGTTCACCACTTTGCCTTCTACTTTTATTGACTTTACTAGATGTCTTCTATCATTGGTTCTCCAAAGTTTCGAAAGAAGTGGATTAAGATGGTTTCACTCTGTTCCTCATTTGTTGTTGGACTATCTGATATAGGGAGAATTGTGCCCAGTTCAATGCAAAGTCATGGTCTCTCCCCACTTAACATGCTTCGCTCAAAATTTCGAGGACATATTTCATTTGGCCACAATTATTCTGAGCCCTACTGCTATGTTTACCACACTGCCACAATAGAGAACTCAACCTCTAGCTACCATCAAAATTAACTTTGACGCTGTTGTTTCTTCAGAGGTAATGTCCACAACTGTTGGTGTTGTTGCCCATAATCATTGTTGGAAATTAGTTTTCTTTGACCAAATCTTTAAGTGCGCGCAAAGCATTAATTCCTAAGAAATTGATAATTGTCGTTAACTATGCCGTGGGTAGATAACAATAATGTATTTAATTGTCAAAGTGAGACACTTGATGGTTGCCTAAGAAGACTAAGAATGAGCGAAAGGAATGAGAGGAATGAAACTTTATCCCGCATTGAAAGATGAATGAAAGGTAGACTAAAATATATATCTCAAGTGTGGAGGTAAAGGATAGGCCCCTTAGGGGTACCACAAGTATTTGGAGGGAAGAGGACCTACATGGTAGTAGGTTCAATCTAACTCACACATGTGTGCTATTGCCACTGCCATCCCATCCAATTAGCTTAGCTTAGATTAAATTAAATTGGGCCTTCAATCCAATATTAAATTTTTGGACCAAATTTTATCTAAAATTTATTTGGTCTAATAGAAACAACAAAGCCTTTTCAAACTTCTACTAGCCAAGATGATAAGTCTCCAGCGTCTTGGAAATTTGGAAATCCTGAAAAAATGAATCAGCAATCTCCAATCATTAAGCAGATGAATCTGTACAGCAACTTTCAAACTGGTTGCATGAAATTCTGTAGCAACATTGATGCCAGATTTGACCACCTTTTAGCTAACTCATTGGCCATATATATCTTCAGTCCCAAATTGCATAATCCATGAAGAAAATTAGATACTGCATTTTCTACATAATACAAAGTCTAAAAAGGAGAGTTTAGTACACTTGAGTTCAAGATATCAAACAGTGTATAGTGTTGCTACTATTTGAAAAAGTCATTATATCTTAGGAGACGATAGCCATAGTTCCATTAGCACCAATACGATGCTAATTCATCTTAAAGACAAAGAGCTCCATTCTTGCCTCAACTAGTTGATTATAGAAATTTACACCACGAGAATAACAATTTTAAGACGAATTACTCAATTTCTATGATCATGGCACCAAATAAGGCTACTGTTCCACCAACCACTGTTACTGCTGAAGTTATTGCATCAGTTTCTGTCCATGTTCCTGCTCATGGAGAAAGACCAATAGAGTTCATTGGACTTGATTTTAAGAAATAGTAGTAGAAAATGTTATTTTACCTAACAACTTTAAGTTTTGTCAGATTTTTTAAAGAAGATGCACCTGATGTCCCTGAAGATGACACTGATGTTCAAAAACAGACAGCTTTGGATGCCTAGAATCAAAGCAATTTCTTGTGCTAGAATTACATTTTGAATGGACTAGACGACTCACTCTATAATGTATACAACTCTATTAAGACAGCTAAGGAGCTATAGGAGTCACTTGATAAGAAATATCGAGCAGAATATATTAGTTTGAAAAAATTTGTGGTGGCCAAATTTATGGACTATAAGATAGTGGATTTCAAATCCGTTGTGAGTCAAGTCCAAGAACTGCAGATTATTTTGTGTGAAATTCATGATGAGAATGTGACTTTGAATGAATCCTTTCAAGTAGCTGTGATTATTGAAAAGCTACCGTCTTCGTAGAATGACTTCAAGAACTATTTCAAACATAAAAGAAAGGAGATGACTCTTGAAAATCTAATTGTTAGGTTGAGAATTGAGTAGGACAACCGGATGTTTGATGTCTAAATAGGTAGAATCAAAATGGAGGCTAAAGTCAATTTGGTTTAGCTATGCGCAAGTAAAAAGAGAAAGCACCAAGGAATTGGCTCAAACCATAAAGGTAAGAAACCTATGAGGTTTCAAGAAAATTGTTACAACTATGGAAAGCCAAACCACAAGGCTAAAGATTATCAGTTTCCTAAGAAGAACAAGCCGAATCAAGCCCACATGATTGAAGAAAAGTCCATACCATTAGACTTCTCTGAACTAAACCTCTCGGTGGTGGTTTTCTAAACTAATATTATCGATAAGCTGAGAGAGTAGTGATTTGACACTGGTGCCACTCGGCACATTTGCTTTGAAAAGTATATATTTTCAACTTATACTCTAGTTATTGAAAAGAAACTGTATATGGGAAATTTAAGAACTTCTGATGTTGTTGGAGTGGGCAAAGTTGTTTTGAAGATGACTTCTAGTAAGGAGTTGATGCTGAATTAGGTTCTTCTTATACTAGACATATGCAAGAACTTAGTGTTACGGTCTTTGCTAGGTAGAGGCTATGTGCGGAATGAGCTACTCAAGTCTAATATAATGCCTGTAAAAAAAATTGTTCAAGTAATAATAATAATAGTAGTAGTAGTAGTAGTAGTAGTAGTAGTAGTAGTAGTAGTAGTAGTAGGCCTATAGTTCTACTTGCTTGATTGAGTGTTGTGAATTATGGCACATTACATTAGGACATATTCATTTCAATACTTTGTGCAAATTAGTAAATTTGGAATTGTTGCCTCCATTTCAAATTGACACAACTCATAAGTACAAAAAATGTATTGAAGCTAAAATAGCTAAAGCTTCTTGTCACTTGGTTGAAAGAGGCACGACGCCTCTAGAATTAGTTTATAGTGATGTATGTGACTTGAAGTTTGTGCAAATTAAAGGTCAAAAAAGTATTTTCATTACTTTTATTGATGATTGCAAATGATTTTGCTATATATTTCTGTTATGAGGCAAAGATGAAGCATTTAAAGCATTCAAATGTTATGAAACTAAGATTGAAAATCAACATAGCAAACAAATTAAAGCTATTAGAAGTGATAGAGGTAGTGAATATAGAGCACCGTTTGAAGAATTTTGCTCAACTTTTGGCATTATTCATTAAATGACGGCTCCTT
>JACGDI010005632.1:15591-26786 GCA_014898725.1 Jacaranda copaia | reverse complement strand
TACTTTTGGCTAACCATATTTTGAACAAAGTAGCCCATAAAGGGAAAGATGAAACTCGTTATGAATTATGAAAAGGTCACAAGCATTTCTACAAATATGTGGAAGTGTGGGGGTGCTTGGCTAAAGCAGAAGTACTTAAGCAAAAACGCTTAAGAATAGGGCTGAAAATTGTTAATTACATTTTCATTAGATATGCACGTGGATTTTTAGAAGGAAATACAAGGCGGATGGCTTTATAGACAAATACAAGGCTACGTTGGTAGCAAAAGGGTTCAAACAAAAGGAAAGACATGACTTCTTCAATACTTACTCACTAGTGACAAGGATCACATCTATCAGGGTGTTTATTGCAATAGCAGCCTTAAATAACCTTGAAATACACCAAATAGATGTAAAAATTGCCTTCCTAAATGGTGAGTTAAATGAAGAAACATATATGGAACAACCTGAAGGATTTATTGCTCCCAAGCAAGAAAGAAAAGTGTGTAGACTTGTTAAGTCATTGTATGGACTCAAACAAGCTTTGAAACAATGGCATGAAAAATTTGACAAAATAATGCTGTCAAATGGCTTTATGGTAAATGAGTGTGACAAATATGTGTATCTAAAAGGCTATATATCATAGTGAATTTGTCATGATTTACATGTATGTTAATGACATGCTGATAATAGGTAACAAACAAGATATTATCTTAACTACCTAGAAAATGCTTATAAAGCATTTTAACATAAGATATAGGTATAGCGGATGTCATACTAGGGATTAAGATTATTAGCATGTTTGATAGATTGATTCTAACTCAATCCCATTTCATTGAGAAAATTCTCAAGAAATTTAATGTGTACGATAGTTCTCATGTAAAAACGCCCATGGATCCTAGTCAACATCTAAGCAAAAATACTAGTGAACCTGTCTCTCAAGTAGAATACTCAAAAATAATAGGCATTTTGATGTTTCTAACATACTACACTCGCCTAGACACTGCATGCTCAGTAAACAAGTTAAGTAGATTTATGAGCAATCCTGACAATGAACATTGGAAAGCACTAACAAGGGCACGTAGATTTCTCAAGTACACAATAGATTACAGATTACACTACACTAGATGTCTAGCTCTAATGGAAGGCTACAGTGATGCTACCTAGATATCTGATTCCAAAGACACCAAGTCCACAAGTAGGTATGTTTTCTCCTTAGGTGGCATTGTTTTGTCTTGGAAATATTCTAAACAGACATGTATAGCTCGTTCTACGATGGGGTCTAAATTTATTGCTTTAGATAAAGTAGGAGAAGAAGTAGAATGGTTTTGAAATTTTCTAGAGGATATTTCTTGTTGGCTTAAATCAATTTTTGCCATCATAATTCATTATGATAGTTAATCGATAATCGGTAGGGCTCGCAGCAGCATGTACAATGGTGAATCTCGTCATATCAGATGGTGACACAATACCATAAGGCAATTGATCATAAATCGGATAATTTCACTTGACTATGTAAAGTCTAAGGAGAATTTTGTGGATCTGTTAACCAAAGGTCTACCTAGAGATCAACTGAAACGTTTGTCAAGAGGAATGGGATTGAAACCCACAAGTTTAAAAACTGTCATACTAAGTTATGAAGGTTCAAGTGAGCACTTCAACCCAATCCTATGACATAGAAATGCGTCCTAATGAGTAGGTACAAGGTTGAGTTTCAACTCATAATGATTACTAGAGCTAGGATAGCGAAGTATGATATGATACTCTTTGGGGGAGATCACCTATGTAAGTGTGAAGATGGACCACTTCATCGTAAACATTTATGAATCCAAGATCGATGTCTATGTCCAAAGCTAGCACAACCAGAAAAAACTAAAAGGCATAAAGGCGGCTATTATATGCGTACTGTTGTCTTAGTTTACACCAATGATGGAGCAGTTCATGACATCACATTAACTGATTAACCAAGTAAGCTTAATAATGCTTCACTAAGGAAGGTTCAAAGCCACAAGTTACCTGTCCTGATGCAATAGTTGTTCACCTAAACTCTCTTGTGTCTGCATACACATATGCATCATCAGTCACCTTAATTTTCATTCATATGGTGGATTATTAGAAATTGGTCTTTTTTTACCAAATTTTTAAGTGTATTTAAAGCATTAATTTCTAAGAAATTGGTGATCGTCGTAGACTATGTCGTGGATAGATGATGATGATATGTTTAATTGGCCAAACAAATTTTGAGAGAATGAGAAATTAATAATCAAAGTGAGCTACTTGATGTTTGCCCAAAAAAACTAAGCATAAGCTAAAGGAATGAGAGGACTGAAACTCCATCCCACATTGAAAGATAAATGAAAGGTAGACTAATATATATATATATATATATATATGTATCTCAAGTGTGGAGGTAGGGTTGGAAGGGAGAAGACCTACATGGTAGTAGGTTCAATCCAACCCACATGCGCATGCACGACCGTTACTGCCTGCTCGCCCAATCTGCTCAGCTCGGGCTTAGATTAAATTGAGCCTTTAGTTCAATATTAACTTTTTGGACTAAATTTTATCTAAAATTTATTTGACTCAATAGAAACAACAAAACCCTTACAAACTTCTACCAGCCAAGATGATAAGTCTCTAGCATTTTGGAAATCTAGAAATTCTGCAAAAACGAATCAACAACCTCTAGTCATTAAGTAGATGAATCTGGATAGCAACCTTCAAATTGGTTGCATATAATTCTACAACAACATTGATGCCAGATTTGATCACCTTTCAACTAACTCATTGGCTATATATATCTTTAGTCTCAAATTGCATAATCCATCAAGAAAATTACATATTGCATTTTTTGCATAATATAAAGTCTAAAAAAAAAGAATTCAGTACACTTGAGTTTAAGAGATCAAACAGTGTATAGTATTGCTACTGTTTGAAAAGGTCATTGTGTTTTAGAAGACGATAGCTATAGTTCAATTAGTATTAGTACAGGGCTAATTTGTCTTAATGATAAGAACTCCACTCTTACCTCGATTAGTTGATTATAGAAATTTACACCATCGAAGTAACAATCACATGGGACATGCCTTGCTTGGAGCTCTAGATTTTTGGAGAGCAGCTAGGACCCTGAATCTGCTGAGGCAATTGCATCCAAACTTGCTTGCGAGGGGTGTGTGTCTTTTTCATGGTCCAAAGTTATATTTTAAGGGGACTACCTTTCTGTAATCCGAGCACTGCAGAATTCTTTTGTGAATTTATCAACTGTAGGCCCCATTATCTAGGATGCTAGAGCAAGTTTCAACGTTTGACCTCTTACTCTTTTAGTCATGACGTAATGCTAACAAATGTGCTCATCATTTGGCCAGGATGGCTTCTTCTTTGCCTTATTCTCATATTTCTGCTAGTGATGTAATTTCCCAAGCGTTAGCTTTGGACTCTATCTAATAAAATTCCTTACTATTTCTTCTCAATAATAATAATAATAATAATAATAATAATAATAAGGGATAAAGTAAAATTCATTCAAATTTTTTTGAACAAAACAGGTGTATTAATAGAAAAAAAAAAAACAAAATTACTAGTATCTAAATAAATAAATTCTTCATAAAACTTTACAAATTTTGTGTTGTATAATAGAAAAATATTCAATTTGAATTTCATATATCTCTACGTCATTGCAAATTTGATTACTCCATAAAAAAGTAGATGGAAAAGGCACGTGCTTTGTACATGGCTTTTAATTCTCCTTCAAATTACAAATTTGATGTAAATTTTCAAAAAATAGTCAATTTTAATCCCTATATGTAAATTTTGGTTAATGAATCCAAGAAAAAAAAAAGAAAGAAAAAAGAAAAAGAAAAAAACTTAGAGAAAACAATGCTTAAAGCATGTGGTTGCCAAGTTTAATTTGATTAGTTAGTAATTTAAATATATATTAAAATGATTAGACTATTTTATTTTTACATGCCAAACCTCAACTTACTTTTTTATTATGCGTATATTTCTTGAACTCATTTTAATTTTATAAAAACCGTTTCAAAGTGTCGCTGTATCATTTGGTTCATGATATAGCATAATCCAAAGATAATTATTTAATTATATTTTCTTGAGTTATTAAGATTTGTATTTTAATTGCATGCACAGTCCCCAATTAATACGTATGGAATCATAGATTAATTATCAAAATGGAAAAAAACTTACACGTAAAATCCAAATTATCAAAATAATTTTAATATTTGTCGGATTCAATTTTGCATGCCTATGGCCTTAATGAGGATTACGTTGGTTGACACAACTTTAATTATATCAATCTTAGTTCTAGATAGAGATGGGTTCAAGACCGTTGGGAATATTCAAATCATATTGTGGACTATCCTTATTTAGAAAAAAGAAAAAAAATTAATATTTAATTGCTGTGAATTCATTCGAATAAGAGATCACAACTACATACCCTACATATTGCTTTTTTATATATTTTTCAACAATGTAATCAAGCATACAAAGATGTGATTGTATAGTTTTTTAAGTATAATATTAAACTTGCAGAACACATGAAACAACAAACTCTATTTTTGGAGTTGAGTGCTTGGAGCTACTCCTCAACTCCGAAAATTAAACGCCAGCGAATTAAAGCTGTAGACGCCGGAGAAAAAGTTCAAGTGAATCGCGGACTAACTAAATTCCCTACGTCATCTCCAAGACTCAACCACCTTTTCCCCTTCAACTGGGCCCGGCCCCGCGGGTACTCCATCAATTATCAAAGTGCAGAACATGAGCCATCACGATATGGGAGTCATAACAACAATCATGAGTTGAACTGGGATCGTACTGATGGAGAGATCCACTGGGGGAATTAATTCCTTCAAGTACAAGCAAGTCTGTTCAGACTTTGAGAATTTTTTGTATGATCGATGTTCTGCTATTCCGTGTAATGGATAGATATCGCTGTTTAGTTAGTCATTTATAACAAAGCTAATTAGCTGAGTGCAGCAATTTTTGAATCATCAATTTTGTGCATCACTTGAAAAGCTCAATTTGTATTTATTTCTAAAGGATTATGCAACAATACACTTTAGACAAAGATACGTGCCTAGCTACCTAGCTATGTCCTAAAAAGATAATACGTGAGAATATATACTGCTTATTTGGGATTTTCACAAAGCATAAATTTTGATTTAATTTATGGCCTTTCCTTCAAAGTGATGTATATGTACAGCTGTAAATTGAAAGTTGCAGTAGAAATCTGGTAGATCATATTAAAGAATGAACCTTAGGTCTAATTCGACCATAAAAACTAGCTCAAGAAGTGAAGATTGTCTGAGATCATATATAGAGATCACAACTTATTTATTTCACTGATGTGGAACATTAACATACCCCACGAACGTTAAGGAATAAACATCTAGGCGTGGAATAATATGAAATGGGCAGCCCAACAACACTGGGTAGCCCAACATCGGGATTGAGGCTCTAATACCATGTTAAGGAATGAATATTGGGTTTAACCCAACCTAACAACTAGCTCAAGAAGTGAAGATTGCCCAAAACTATATATAAAGACTACAATTTATTTATTTATCTAATGTGAGACACTAACACAGCTCGTACACGTCAATGAATGAACATGAGAGCGTAGAATAACACGAAATGGGTAATCTAACAACGCTTGATAACCCAACATTGGGAATGATAATTCCGATACCATGTTAAATAATGAATTTTGAGCTTAACTCAACCTTAAAAGTTAACTCAAGATGTAAGAATTGCCTAATAGTATATATAGAAATCACAATTCATTTATTTTATTGATATAGACACTATTGGATCAAAGTGTCAACAATGGGCATGCAAGAAAGTCGTAAATCTCTTCAACAGTTCAATCTATGTGTTAACATCCGGTGGGCGTGCCGGAGTGGTTATCGGGCATGACTAGAAATCATGTGGGCTCTGCCCGCGCAGGTTCGAATCCTGCCGCTCACGTTTCTGTGTAATCATTTTTATTGTTTTCTAATCAGAAATTCAGAATTCAATAAAAATTAAAGATTAAGAAAAAGTAAACACATCGCTAGAAAGAGGGCTTGAACCTCCGAGCTTGCAGTTAACGGCCACACGCTCCGACAAACTGTGCTATTCCAGCTGCTTGCATGCGGCTTGTATCTTTATGTAATTGTAAGTCAAATAATTCAGCCCCTCTACCAACACCACGGCTACAAGCACCGCAAAGAAGAATAATATTGTAGTAATAAATAATAGCTTTTTTTAATCTAATCAAATTCGATTTCAAGCCAGTTAAGTAAACTAAATAACATCCATAGTTAAAGTATATAACCTAGAGGATGTTTGGGTGAAATTATAAGTTTCTCAAAATATCTTATAAAATATTTGAGAACTTATAATATGTTAAAAAATATTTAGTAATTTTTTTTAAAAAAAAAGAGCTTATGAACTCCGAAAATAAGATGTTAAAATCTTATAAGTTCTTTTTAATAAAGTAATGAGTTCCTAATTTATTTTGAATATTTTAACAAGCTTTTTTAATTTTAATTATATTAATTACAAAATTGTCATTATTAATATCTTATAAGTTCTAAAATTTTATTTTATTCAAATACTTTAGAAGCTTATTTTTCAAAAAAAATCTAGTATCTTATCAGTTCAAAAAATATCTTAAAAAATATAAAAGCTTATAAGACAGTTTCAATAAGTGTAGCCAAACACCCTCTTACACCAATATTTTGAGAATTATTTGGTATTGTAAATGGATACAACTCTAACATTTGTTAGATGATTAAGTCAAATGAAGAATTCAGACATTAAATTAAAAAAAAATCTGACATGAGAAGACACAATATTCTTTTACATATTTTATAAAGTTTAAAAATTATAAAATTAAAAAAAAAATAAACGATTAATAAAACAGTATCGTGATGTTAGGGAAAGGGGGGTTGAAGCCACATTTTCAACTTTTAGGTTCCTTGATCGTGGCTATAGCAACTTGCAGCCCTTATTTTGTTTCCCCCTTTTTTCTTTTTTGATATTTTATGAAATATTCAAGTTTGGAGGTTAAGTTTGATATCAAGACAAAATAGCTAGTAGGGCATGTGGGAACGAAATATCGTGCGCAGAATTTTATAGTTTGTTTGGGTTAATTGGTATACGGCAGATGCTTACTGGGGAAACATGAATTTAAAACAATATTAGGTCGACATATGATTCAATTATCTATAAAAACTTAACGAAACTAAAGTTAAACGTATAATATTTTCTTAAATTATAATTTTGCTTCTCTCACTGTTTCATCCAATACATTTTTCTTTCTCTTTAGTTGTTATATAGAAGTTATCACCTTCATAATTAAATTACTCTATTTTAGTCTTTGAGTCTCCTTTGAATTACTCTATGTTAGTATTTGAATCTCCTTTGAATTATACTACGTACGTCATAGATCTGTGCTTATAGGCAGGCGAATATAAATTGCAAACTAGTAGATTTCGAGATAAGTTTTTGTAATTATTTATGCAATTTAATTTGTTTTTGTTTTTGTTTTTGTTTTTGTTTTTGTTTTTGTTTTCAATCCCTTTCCTTATTTAATTTTTATCTCCTCTTCTCCTATGCCTAAATATAACTAAATATGCATGTCACAGAAAATTAATTCTCAAATTTGAATAAAATATTTTAGTAATAGCAAAATAATCTTGGACAAACTTGTAGCAGTCATTTCTAATTGAAAATAATCTAGAGTTAAGGAAGTTTTCTGTTTTTACAATATGTAATTTCAAAATATAAACACAATATAAAGAAAAAAAACTGAGTTTTAATAAATATATTATAATTAATCATAATGACGTTATTCTCCATTATACCCAAATAGTTAGACCTAGAGCTGTCAATAAGTTGGATTCGGATCAGATCATGCAAGATCCAAATCCGAATCCAACAATGATATGTTATATCCGAATCCAACCTCAGATCCTATAGGATATTGGCTATTATAACTATATCCGAATTCAAAGAAAAATTGGATATTCGAAAAAGTTCCGAATTCGAATACTCTCAAAAATAATATATTTATTATTTTTCTAAAAAATTAGTGGAATCTAAATCCAAAACATTCATCTTTAAAAAAATATATACAAAGCATATAAACAAATAAATTTTCAAATCTATTTATCATATAAAAGCAATAATATAATATAACTCAATCATATTCATTTATCATATGATTGTATATTAGATTCTGCTACTAATAATAGTACTTATTTAACATTATAAATATATATACACTTGATTTTTTAATCAAATAATTATAAACTTAAAGTTTTATAAGAGAAGAAACTCATTTCGATCAAATCAAAATTTGCATTGCATTCTTCTATATGACAATATTTAGCTCCTGCTCATTATTTTTCTTGCATCATTTTTTATTATAAAAAATACAAAAACAAGTGATGCAATTTTGATGTAGATAATCTCTAAAACTAATATTTTATATGAAAATCAACTAAATTGATATATTACATAAGAGCTCATTACTTTTTTCACCCCAAAATTTATTTTGGCATTGATATAGAACCCTATGTATATATATGTATAATACTATATATACATATAATACTATATATTTGAATTCGAATTATTAATGGATCAAATCGAGTCAAATCCATATTCGCTCAATTTATTTCAAATTACGAATTTTTTAATCGGATCATATTCATTGAATCTTTTATTGGTCAAAAATCCTAAAATATTAGATTAAATTCGAATTAAAATCCGCTCCATTGATAGCTTTATTTAGGCTCTATATTTACTTTACTTTACTCAACCCATAGACCCATACTCTATAGTACCCAAACAATATATAGACCGTAAACTAAATCCAACCCTATCAAACTCAAGATCTATTGGGTTTCAATTGGGTCTAGTTCATTAGACCAAATTTTTGGATTGTGTTTTGATCTAATTAATTTTTTTATCCTTCCCAAATTTTTTTATTGTCAATCAAAATGCTAAAAATACCTAATATTTGAATGCCAGAGTAATTTATTAATAATAGATAATTTTTTTTTGGCATATTTTAAAAAAGTTAACTCAATTTTTTTAAAATTTAAAAAAAGTATATATATATATATATATATATTTGATTTTAGTCATTTAATTTAATTTAGTTAATTTATATTGATATGGGATAACTCAGTAAGCTCAACATCAAATGAGATAGCCCAGGAGGCCCAATGGTAAGTCTGTTTGATTGACCGGTATCAACTTCATTTGGTAGGGTCTGCGGTCAACCCGTATCTACCTCAGGACCACTCTGGAAGTTCGAATATTCGAGTCTGATTGACATACATCGACCTCAAGACCCACTCCGGCATTGACTCGAATCCCTGTCATGTTTATTAATCTGACAGGCTGCATGCCTCCGCATTAATGACGCATGACAACCGGTACAGCTGCTGCCACCAACTTTGGCAAATACGCGCCTCCACTGGCACTGTTCATCTAGGAAAACAGGAGATTTAACCACCTGGAATAGTACTGGGATCTAGACGTAGAATGACCACCAACTTGGTAAAGACAAAAGTCAGTACACCTGATAAGGGTACTAAGGTCATATCACGCCTACAGAAGGCTATAAATACTTCACGCTCAACTACGCTAAAGGTAATGCCCAATACACTATAAGCCCTACATTATCTGTGTTTTGTTCGATCTCTTCATCTCGATCAGAACTAACTTGAGTATCGGAGTGCCTTAGCCGGGGGCATCTCGACTAGTTTAACATGTGTTGTGGTTGCAGATATCAAACCTCAAGTTATACACAACCCTGAGTACTTGACCTCACTGGTCGATTTACTTGCAGCACAACTCCCTTTTTCTCTATATGCAGCTTTCAACAATATCATATATATGTATATATATATATATATATATTTAATTTTTGGTATATTAAACAAATAAGAACCACAAGAGTATGTATTACTATTCTCTCTCTTCCCCATATTATATATATATATATATATATATTCTCTCATTCCGCTAAGATATTTTTTTTTTAACTTTATTCTTTTTATTTTTTGAAATATTATTATTTCATGTAATATATTCAATCAAATATATGTAAATAGTAGAAAACATTTATGCTATCACATTTAGGAGGTACTTTTAAACATAAATAGAAAAGGCGAGGATGTCTTCAAATCAATCTTGAATAAGTTCATTTTTTTTTCCTAAAAGAACATGTTTAATGAAATATAATTTTAAAAATATTTTTGAAAAATAAACAATGCACCATAATTTTTCATATTTTAAAAGGTAATATTTCATTTTTAAAATATAAACAAAATAACGTAGACATACGGATAACAAACGTAGTTTCAACTTTAATATATGGGAAGCTCCCATCCCCACCCAACCAAAAAAGGAAGAATTTAATAATGTTTATACTCTTAAATTTTTCTATAGTAACGTAAACATCCTTTGAATATTCTTTCTTTCTCCACTGTCCAAAGCTACTGAAAATGAATAAATTCAAAATAATTTTAATTTTTTTATTTCATATATATTAAAAATGTAAGTATACACTTCGAGTATGCCATGATTATTAGTACAAATTTAATTTTGATACAAGTAATTAGTGTTAACTAGTTAAATTTGAGTATTTGGATAATAAGTAATTTCGAGGCATAGGATATGTGGTAAGTTTGCATATAAACATAATTACACCCATTCAATTATTTTTAATATATTTTTGGATTTAGGTTTAATGAAAATGGTAGCTAAATAAGTTTCACAAGTGAAAAACATTAAAGTTGGAAAGGATGGAGTAAGAACACACTACAAGAAAATTTGCATTTAGTTACATTAGAAAGTGCAACTTAAATAGTATTATAGTAACAATTTTATATTTAATGATATTTTTTAAAAATGTCACTTATAGCGGTGTAGTTAAATGTATAAATATCATACGTCTATTGTGACATTAATAAAATGTAAGAAAAAAATGTATTAGATGACACATTAAAATGTCACAAAAATTGCATTACATACCATGACAAAGTGCCATTAAAGAAAATTTTGAATGGCATGCCAATATGCCACTAAAAATGTATGTAGTAACATATTAAAATACTATTGAAACTTCTTTAAATGACAAGATAATACGGCACAAAAAGTACAATAAATGACATGTTAAAATGTCAAAAAAATAATTTTAAATG
>JACGDI010005631.1:733356-761289 GCA_014898725.1 Jacaranda copaia | reverse complement strand
TCTAAACCCAGCTATTTGAGACGTACAGTTTTGTAGCATTCTGAATTCGGCTGCGTAGTTGCAGACATGTGAGGTGGCCTTTCTTAACATTGCTTTGCATTCTATTCCTTAATGTGATTTTCATTATAACTAGTGTAATGGCAACAGTAGTTCATGAGTGTAAACCAATAGTTCACACTAGTAGTGCTCTGCAACATTTGTTCTATATAGAACCGCAAGTCTCAACCAAGCAACGCTATTTCTCCCATTTTCATTTTTCTTTAAGAAATAAATTATATTTGTGAGCGATGGGTAATTAGATGGCTGATAAAATTACTCCCATTTTATTGAAGAGAGAAAATAAGGCTGAATAATCATATTTTTTTAGGTATCCACAGATATGGATAATTTTTTTTGCCGGCTCTATTTGTATATCTTGGGAAGTTCATTTTCAATTCTAGAACAGGAATTTGGCGTATAAAAATCTAAAGAAACTTCAATGTAACGTATGCAAAAGTCAAATTTTGTGAAGTTGGAGATGAATTTGAGTAGCTTTTCTCGGAAAGACTTAAAAGGAAGCCGCGTGATGGATCTAATTTTTTCTCCACATGTCGTTTTCTTGACTCTGTCCTTATACCACGTGAATTCTAATATATTCCCACGTCATTAACTAAAAAGACAGGGTCTACATTAAACATTTTTTCTTAGATACAGAATAAATCAGTAATTGATATAAATCATTAAACATAGACATATTCATGTTAAAATATATTCCCAAATTGCAGAACATGCTAGCGAGCTACATTACTGGATGGATGGCGTTAGGAGTTTCTTTTTTCTCTTTTGTGCTTTTCTTCTTTTAAATTTCATATTTCCAACTGGATCATAAATAATCCTATCATGGATGGATGAAATTGCAACCGTGTTGAATGGACACAGTTCAAGTCAAATTAGCGTTAAATGGACCCACAATGAAACTTTGGATGCATTAGACGATCAAGACTTGAAAAACATCATCATCTACAATCTGACTCTTTTGCTTCTAATTTACTCCGGCGACCACTCAAACCGAGTTCTGGCAGCCTAAAGGATATCTCCTCATCAACCAAATTTTTAGCCGTCGGCTAATCTTCAGCTGAATTTTCAGTCTCTACATACTCTGACAATGACGGAGAAATTTGTAGGCCCGATACATTAGGAGTAAACAGGAATGGCTTCGGTGGAATTTGTATGGATTGGAGACTTCCTTCTAACATTTCCACAACCTTAGACATTGACGGCCTATCCGATGGAATTGTCTGAATGCACCAAAACCCTACCAAAAGCATCTTCCTTCTTGTTTCTTCTTCCTCTTCGATCATGGTATCGTTCAGTCTCTCCGCGACGTCAAGTGTCACCTTCTCGTAGATTTTGTCTGGAAAATAATTCTCACTCAATTGGATTGTCTCAGTTTCAATATCAATTTTTCTTGCTCCCACCACTTCAAGGACCATCATTCCAAAGCTATAGACATCTGATTTATGAGAAACTCCCCCGAAATTTCTGGAGAATATTTCCGGAGCAATATAGCCAATGGTGCCTCTTGCCCCAAGCACTGACAATATGCTCTGCTTCTTCTTGCACAGCTTAGCAAGCCCAAAATCAGAGATTTTCGGACAGAAGTCCTCGTCTAAAAGAATGTTCTGAGGTTTGATGTCAAAATGAACAATCCTAGTACTGCAGCCTGTGTGCAGATATTCTAGACCTTTGGCAACTCCAACTGCAATCTTGTATAGTTTTTCCAGATCCAGTTGACAACCAGCTGTATTGCTGATGAACTTGTCTAAAGATTTGTTGGGCATAAATTCATAAACTAAAGCTCTCTTGTTTCCGTCATAGCAAAACCCCAAGAGATTGACAATATTGACATGGGATGTTCTGCTGATGCTAGCAACTTCATTAATGAATTCTTCTCCATTGCCATTGGTTTCGATCAAAACCTTGACAGCAACGAGGCAGCCATCAGGCAGCATACCTTTGTAAACACTGCCATATCCTCCTTGACCAAGCTTATCATTGAAGGATTTGGTTATTTTTTTGATCTCAGAGTATTTGTATCTCCTTGGAACCAGTGATCCATGTAGAAAATTTTCTACATTTTGGTTGCTTTCCTGGTTTGGGGAACTTGGCAAACGTCCTCTTTTGAGGCAGCAGCATATGATAATTGATACTATAATTATAGCAGTCATCCCAAGTATCACCCCTGGATACAGGAGATGGTTACATGATGATCCCACAATAGAAAAGTAATAAAACAGAACAATATTAAAGAGGGTGAAATTATTTTTACCTACAATAATCCCTGCTGGAGAATATGGGTGACTTAGCGGTACTGGAAGAAATGTATAAACTAAATAAATCCTTCCAATTGGACGAGAGGAAAAGAAAAGGGAGAGGAAAATAATTAAACAGAAAATTAGAAAAGAGTCAGTTGCGCATACCATATCTAAATCCATTGTCAGGGGCATAGCTAGGACTTTGAACCGGGGGAATAATACCTAGTCAGAAAACTAAGTCCAGTGAAGGGTGTAGCTTTAAAAGATTATACATAGTGAAACAAGATAACCATAAAGATATTTATGCTTCATATTTGAGCCCAAAAACGGAGAAAAGGAAAGAACAGAGAGTAGGAAAATGAAGAAAAAGTTGCACATACCATATGGAGGTTCACCTCCAGGAGGGTAGCCAGGACTTGGAGGACGGAGGAGCGTAACTTGTCAAAAGAAAATAAGTTCGATTAGGTGTAACTATAAAACATGATAATTTGATGTTTATGATAAGCAATTTTCCATATATGTAATGTATTTAACGATGTATGATGTGTAAAATATACAAGTATAATATATATGTGTATGTGTGTGCATTCGCGTGTGTTCAATTAACTAGTACAACAATATTTCAAAAGATTAATTACCAAGAAAAAACCAATAGGGCAAATTACCAAAAACCCCTTAAAATAAATTTTCATATCTACAAAACCCATAAGATAATTTTTCAACCTAGCAAATCCATTTTGCAAATTTTTTGTTTAGAAAAGTCCCAACTATTAACTTTTCCTCTATTTTTAAAAAACTTTAGTCGCCTTTTGGTTTAGTTTGTTTGATTTTAATATTTATAAATACTTCTATGGTAATTTATATATATTTAAAAATTAAAAAAATATATTTCTCCAAAACTTTTAGTTGATTAAACTTAAAATCATCATTGGCATAAATCAATTTAAAAAATTAAAAAAAATATTCTATTAAAAGAGCAAAATTCATTAAGTTTCTAAATTTAACAAGTTAAAGATAATTTAAAGAATTTAATAACTTAAGGGTGCAATTGAGCCAAAAAATTAGTTGTTGGATTTTTTAGAGTAAAAAGTTGATGGAATGGGTATTTGAGTATGAAAAAAATTTTAATGGGCTTTTTAGATGTAAAAATATATTTTAAGGAATTTTTAGTAATTTTCCCAAAACAATATGAAAAGTGAAATTTTAAGTTATTAATCACCATAAGCTAAAAAACGGTAACCATGAAAAGGAAATAAATGGATTTTATTTATAATAAAGAAACAATTAAAGAAGTATGGCTATCAAAATATAATTGTTTAGAGCATAATTTAAAATATATATATATATATATATATTTATTGGAAACGCCACTGGGTTTTCCAAGAATTCAATTGCTGTCTCTTTTTATATTGCATTCTGAATTCCGGGGAGGGGATTGTAAGGCTACCTGGGGGTGGGGGGCCTTCTTGAGCTAAAGGGGCCCCAACCTGCAGGCTCCCTTGGCTATGCTTGTAGCAAGCAGTCGATGCGGAATTCCTATTATACCCACATGTCCCACCGGATCGGATGCAACTTTCGCAACCAGCATTATCAGCCGACCATCGGATGAAAAACCCGCCGGCGAGAGCAGACTGCAAAACATTTATCGACGAAGCCCTAGGACTTTCCAAAGCCTTTGCCGCTGTTTCGCTCACCGGAACAGAAATGTTGTTGTTGCACTCGATGTTGGCCCCCGGGCCGGGCGATGGATCCCCTGTCTGGAAGAGATTTATCGTTTGGACACCGTCTACGTCGCAGATGAATTGATTGGGAAGCGTATTATTGGTGCAATCGAAGAACAGAGTGACGTTCTTGTCCGTAGGATCTGGAGGAAATTCGAAAAGGTCGGGATTTAAGGTTGTGTTGTGGAGAACTGTTGGGCATGTGTTGTTCCACAAGTCCTGTCTTGCGACCTTGAGAGTATAGGTCGAGAAATCGATTCCCAGGACTCTGTAGGAGAGTGATGAGATATTGAGCAAAGGGACAGTGCCCTGGAGGCAGTGGAGCTCGAAACCTGGATAACCGCAGGAGAGCGGCCGGCTGCCTCCCCAAAAGGGATAGCTTATGTTCCTTATGCTGCCGCACTGAAATTGCTCGCTGCAGGTTTCATATTGCTGATGATTGTTTTGACAGAGGCATAAACCTGGAAAGTAGATTGATAAAAGAGTTGCCGCCCGCAGGAAGAAGAGAAAAAAATTCTGACTGGGTCTGGAATGCATTTTCTGAAAGAGAACTTGATTGCAGGCAGTGTTAGGGGTCAAGAAAGGAGACAACATTTTCCATTGGCTAGCTGATCGATCCTCATGTGTTTGTTTTCCACAGGGGTATGATTTTCAAAGAAGCTCCATCAACGACTTGCAGTCAACTGGCGTTAGACAAATCTATCTTTGATTTTTCATACTAATTAGTCGAGAAAAAAATATTAAAAAATAAAGCACGAAGTATTATTGTTTCAAATAATAAAAATATTTTTTGACCAAAGACAACATTATTCTCAATATTTCTACATAATATCCAGAATGAGTTGAATTGTGTTGGTTGGTTAAATAGTATTACCCATGGATATTTTTTTTTATATACACTTATTATAGAAATTCGCTATGTTCAAATCATAGACTTTATATTCATGTGTGAGATTGATGCTGTTGATCCTTACGCCATCTTCAATCTTGAATCTACCTAAGGAACATTTTTTTGCTATATCAACAAAAATAACACATAAAAAATTTAGCACATCAAATAGTATTTTCCTTCCTCAACCCAAGATTCCACTTTTTATATTATTTTAATGTACATAAATATTACCTTAATATATTTAGAATAATCTATTTTACTTTTTTATATTTATATTTTTATCAATTATTAATTAATTCCAATTTTAAAAAATATTTAAAGAAAGGAAAAAAATTAATAATTAAAACATTTTTTTTTTACATAAATTGTCAAAAAGTACATACTTGAAGCTTGAAAAGAAAAGAACAATACAAATAAGTTTGTGAATTGGTACAATTTAATATCATGGTTTGATGATATAACTCTTGCTTACAAAAAAAAAATCAATAAGTCAAAAAAATAATTTTACACTTAAATTCTTTGTGGATAATTTTTTTAATATATGTGAAATTAATACATAAATTAATGTAATTAAAAACTCTTTAAAATATTAATATAAAAATACATAATTTAATATAGCAATTAATATAAAAAATATAAAAATTAAATTTAATTATAAATTAATAAATTAATTAAAATAATTTTGAAATTTTTTACATTAATTAAAATAAATTAAATTAAACAAAATAATATAAACTTACAGTTAAAATTTTTGAAATATATAAAATATATAATTTTATATATAAATATATAAAAATTAAAATTTACTTATAACTTAATGCATAAATTAATATAATTTTTTGAAATTCTTTACATTAATTAAAATAAATTTAATAAAAAAAAGATAAAAAATAATAAAATAAGAAATGGAACCTTTGGTCAAGGTTCCATATATAGAACCTACGGAACCTTGACCAAATGTTCCAAATTGGGAACCAAAATAGCACTTGGGTTGGAGCAACCCATGTACTACTATTTGAGGCTCATTCGCTTGATATGATAGAATTAGATGTGATTGATAAATGTATAATTTATTATCTAAAAAATATATTAGTATTGTGTTTGCTTGCTTAGATTACTAATTTAAATTACAACTTATGATAAGTGTAAAATATTAATTTTAACCTCAATCTTCTTTTAACAATTAAACTATATTCATTGAATTATACGTAGGGATAATTTTGTGATTTGATATATTAATCCCAATGATTTTTAATCTTAGAATTAACAATCACACCAAGAGGGTCTGATACATAATCCCAATGCCTTAGGATAAGATACCGGACTTGTTATTAATCAAGGAATTTAATTATGCTAACCAAATATTTAATTACATTAAATTATATATCTATCATGCATAATTATGCCAAGGATGCAAAGCCTCAAATGAAATAGGCTTAGAGATGCCCTTGCATATACAAGTGTGAGGTTCAAAATTCATACCCTAACAAACTCGTATGTGTGCACATTAATTTAAAAAAATTTTAATTGGCTTACTTTTTTCATTTTGTCGAATGGTTATTGATCCAATGGCATCAACCTTACATTTGTATGCATAAAATTTGAGACTTAAAACCGAATGAACTCTAACGTACATGCGTATGTTAATATAAAAAAAAAAAGATATAGTGTCAAAAATAAACAAAATGATTAATTAACATAACAACATCGCCCTCAAATTTATATATATAAGGTTTAAAATTTTAACAAACTTTTGATGTGCCTACCAATATAAATAAAGAACTATAGTGTCAAACAAGTACATTCTATTTATATATTGTATTTGATCTTATCTTATCTTATATTATTATTATTATTATGATGATGCTGCTGCTGCTATATATAAAAGCATGAATGATCCGAGCATATATTACTGTGTTCAAACTAACATATCCTATTTTAAGCTGAACTACAAATACAAGCAAAATAGTCAAACAGAAAAAGGCAACTATATTAATTGTAACATCTTGCGATGCTGACTGAGAATGGTATCAATTTAAGAGTTAATTTGCTTCAAATAATGTAATTATAAATAATACATAGACAAATGAATATATTTTAAATTTATCAAAATAAAATAATAAAATTTCATATTTGGTTGGTAAAATTAATTGATAAGTAAATTAAAACAAAATATATAATTTTACAATTATAACCTTTATTATTTATTTTAATAATTTTTTAACATATTAATTAAGGGTAATTTAGTCTTTTTGAATCTTATCCAACCCAAAAAAAATGTATTAAGTCTCTTTCCTCTTGATACATATTCCAATTTAATATAGGACCTATGACTTATCAAGAGCCTTATATCAAGGCAAACAAACAATAAATTAAAAGTAATTATGAATTTATCAAACATAATCAATTGAAGCAAACAAGTCCTAATGATACCTAAAAAGCTCTGCAAACCTATCGGAAGAAAAAGATAGTTGACATACCAGGTACAATTTGGTGATCACATCAAGCGTTCGTCCCTCTTGCACCGACCAGCGACCGCGTGGAGGAGAAACAAAAGATAAAAATTACAGATTTGCAGACATGGAATAGCTGCTCACATCTAACTAATACAAAATTTTACAAGTTATATATAACAAATGAGTTCCTTATTTCCTCAGGGTCAGATCAAATATTTGAAGCTGTTTATCCACACAGAAACACTGCTTTACTACATTTCCTTCTCAGTGCATAAAATTTAATAAGTCGTCTGAAGTGATCACCAGATCAAGCCTTTTCTTCTCCGGAATCTGTCCACACGATCTGTACTCATTCTAGATTTTTCAGGCTTGCTCGTCTTCTTAGACTTGTCAAGTCGGCTATCCAAGCTGTTTCTAGAAATTTCTGGAAGATCCGGTTGCAACTCAAAAGTGTCTGTACTACTGCTTTCTGCAGATTTATTCCTACTGTCTGAATCTAGTGTTGCTGTTAAAGAACCATTGACTGCTGCAGGCTTTGATTTTCCGAGAGACAGTACAAACTTTTTCAGATGTTTGATGAACTCAGGATAAAGTTCAAGATTGCAATGCCCACCTCCATTTATCCACAAAGGTTCATATTTTACCTTGCAAAGCTCCCAAAGCTGCTTCCCATGGGAGCAATCAACAACTTCATCTGCGGTACCCTAGATAAGGAACTAACGATTAGCAATCACTCGCCTCAATGCAAGGAAAATTGCATTCATAGTTTACAGGCGTTCCGAATTCCATAGAAGTACATGTTTAATCAGAAACACCTATTGCATACACTCCTTTATCATGCTCCCAATAAAATTATGTTAATTTTGACTATCAAGTAAAGCATTTTATAAAGACAAATAATCCCATTTAGTAGAGCACTCAATTAGGTCTGCCTTCAATATCAATCAAGGCGAAACATAATATTGTTCAAGGGAAGGGCATAAGTCAGAAGTTGTGACCACATAGGTTATTCTTCTCAAAGCATGATTATTGCAAGAATCCATAGACTTCCCCAGATTCTATCCACATACTTACTAATACTACTCTTGGGACTCATTTGCTTTACACAGCTTGCTTGGCTAGAGAAAGGGCACATGATATTACAGTGGACTCTGGAAGTTGGATAAGAGGGGTGAGAACCAAAGATCCTTCTCTAATACATGCTTGTCAAGGTGGTCAGTGAGAAGTATTCTGCAAATGGAAGAAAAAAGTAAAAACCACTACTACAGTGATGGCCAAAGATCCACAACTAGCTTTAAACCAAAAGAACCAGAACACGAAATAGTCCCTCTAACTCACACCTTTAAGTAAACTAACCACATGAATAAGCAGCATTTTGGGCCGTCCAATAACTTCAGGATAGTTTAAAATGCATTCGTTATTAAGGAAATTATTCGCCTTTAGTTATGCTTCATAAGTTGCATTTTAACAATCTTTGCATTTCATGACATGAGATAATCAATGTGACACAAGGTTCTTCGTGCCAGTGGGATAGATTATATACTAGGCGGCTCCAGCTAAGATCACACCAGTCTAGTGGGAGAGTGGAACCAAAGTCTTTAAGTCATGGAACTACTTCATCAGCAAGATTGTCCTCAACCTCCAGTCTTCAATATATTTGTGTTAAGATCCATACTTCTTTAAGTTATTATATATTTGATGAGATTATCCAGTTTGAGATTAGTTTTTCCTCCTCTTTTACTTCATTTATTCCAACTTCAACTCTTCTTCTCTACCTCTTTCAAATGGAACTCAAATTTTCCTACTCATCTCCAAATTCCTTCTAGCATCATAAACATTTTTCGAGCCCTTCAAGTTCGTCAATTTTGTCAGATAGTTTCAACACTTTCATGTGCTCCTAGCACCAATCCTTGGTTAAGACCCTGATCTGTAATGTGGCACACCCCATTTGGCCTGGGCACTTTCTGTTCAGGTCATAGCGCACCCTCACAAAAGAAAAGTTCTAGCTTTTACAATTTATTAAAAAAAGTGTAAATAGTAAAGGAAAAACAGCATCTCCTGTTCTTGTGCACCAGCAACTGCCCATCTAGTGTCCAAAGACATCTCCAACATCAACACCTGCATATCTGCCAGATTTAGATTTCTTCTGCTTCCTCTTCTTTTCTCTAGGTTGAAACCCTGTTCTTTACTTTTCTTCTCTCTTCTCCTCCCCCACCTCTTGTTTATTTTTACTTCTTTCTTCTATTCTTTATGCCTTTCTTCATTCTGCTGCATCTCCAAACATCTCCCCTCTCTTCTTTTCCCTTTTTCTCTTCTTTTTTTCATATTTTGCTGCTTCTTTCCATTTTTGACTCCTCAATTTCTTCTTTTTTCTTCTTCTTTGTTTTTTTCTTCTCTTCTTGCCTTTTTCCTTTTTCAATTCAGCGAGTTAGAATTTTCTGTAAATTCTAATTCACTGGAATTTGCTGTTGATCTGCTCCTGGGACCTCCTCAAAGTAGGAAACAGAGAAAACAGAAATTACAGCCCACATGTTGAAATTAAGAAGCTGTTCCTAATTCTGAAATTTACATGAATTTGATTAAATTTGAGTCAACTCTCATTCGCATTTGAATTTAGAGCAAAATGTCAATTGATTCAGGAAATTTAGAAGTAGAAAGAAGATGACAGGAGGAGCAGTGAAAAAAACAAAAGGAAGAAAAGCCAAAAAGGGGGAAAAGGAATATTAGAAAAAAACACAGGAGAGAATCAAAAACCAAAAAAGGAACAAAGTTGGGCATGACACCCGAAAGGGGTAAACCTCATCAAAGGTTTGAGCCTCACTCAAAAAAGGAGCCATGCAGGGGCCTGGCGTCTGGTGCCTAAGGAAGAGCCTTCAGCACTATTGAACTATGATTCAGATGAGATCTAATGTTTCACAAAGTGTCTCCTGCTTTACAGCAATATTAAAACTTGTTGCTTATCAAACAGTAACAAGAATACGAGATCAACTCTTAACATGTGAAAATATATAGACAAGGTTCTAGCTAAAAGCATTATCATTGCAACCACACACAACACGAGGAAGGGGCAAATCAACAACCAACAACAATCAATATATCAAGAATCTGCTAGCCAGTAATACTCATTTCTCTACGTATCTTAGGAAATGAAAACAAGAAAACACGAAAGGGAAATTAAGGAAGGAAGAAAGGAAGGAAAGTATGCAAAAGCAAGACAACTTACATGAATAACAAGAACTGGACAGTTTATTGCACCAATTTTGTCAATATTCTGTGGTTAACAAAGGAGCAACTGAGTAACAATAATAGAAGTGTCCACTAGCAAAACAGGTAAGATAAAATATTACCTTGTAAATATCAAACCAATATGTCCGTTTTACAGGGTACAATACCCTTAACCCAGATAGGATTGGACTATGTAAAACAACACCTCTCAAGTTGGGTACACGTGATGCAAGATCAATGGTGGGACCACTACCAACAGACTGACCATATAGTATGAGTTGTTCATCTTTAACCCCATACTGCTCCTTCAGGCATTTATATACAGCATCAATGTCTGCGTATGTATTACATTCAGTTGGCTGTTCAAAGAAAAACGGATGGTTGTGTCATATTATGACAGGACCCAGTGATCTAAGCACTTAAAGGCAAAGTACAAAATTCGCTAATAAATTATTCTGATACATATTTATCTAGGTTGCTTAATTAGAAAAACTAATGAAAAGACTTTATGCAGAATATCATTTTTCTTTCTTACATTGAAAGCAAGTCATGTTTGTATCATGCTGCCGACTGATTGTATGAATAATTATCCAAAATTTAAAATATGCTGATGAGCAATCAATGTGTGATTTCTGATCATTTGCAACCTCATCTAAAATTGTAACACAAAATATTGACTTTTTTGTGCTCCAGCAGATTGAAATCATGAAGAGGCAATCCTTAGAGAAAGGGGCATTGTAAATCAGGAGATGCAATCCTTAGATAAAAGGGCAAAGCTATGCTAGACTACAGTTTTGAGTTGTACACTTATATTCAGAAAATAAAGAAAGTAAATACAATCCTCAGAGAAAAGGGCAAAGATATGCTAGTGTACAGTTCAAGTTGTATACTCACATCCAGAAAATAAAGAAAGGAAGAGCAGTAATCATGGCACCACAGAATCCTGAAAAAAATGTTCAGGAAATAAAATCTTTACTATTGAGGACTAGGTGCAAAATTTCAACTTTTACAAGGATAAACCACGGCCAGGACTCCTTATGTGTGTTGGGGGCACATATTTTGTCCAGACTATCACCCTATTCTCAACTTCAGGAAAGGATGGGTAACAGTATTAATGGACATAGTTTCACTTGGCATATATTAAAAAGAAAGTTCCATTACATATATTCATTCAAATTTATTATTTTATAAACTTATACACTGCTTTGTAGAATCAGGAAATTATTATTTTGATATGACAATCATGCTGGATTGTAAAAAATGTCTAGCAAACATCTATTCCGTCCAAGAACCATCTAACGGGTATCTAATATCTGAATTGATTTTGGATAGTGTCTAATGTCTAAGAGGTGTCAAAACACATTTTCAAGACTGCTGGAAGAGATACTTTCAAGAGAACACTTGAAAATTGAAGAAAAAGGAAAAGATGCCAGAAAAGCAATGCTATTTTTGGCAGAATCATCACATTCTTGAAAGCTTCTTGATCTCCAGTAAATAACTTACTGGAATTTGAATGCTGAGGCCTATAAATTCAATACAGCTCATAAATCCCTTCAGAAATCTAAATTTAGCATGCTAACATGGCATTTATTTAACAAATATTGCAATACAATTGTGCCCTTATAAATAATACCCTCTCCATCCCAAAACTAAATTCAACTACTTCAAGGAATCACCCAAATGTGTTACTTCTCATTAAGAAAAGAACAATTCATTTAATTCTTCTAACACAAAAAACGGTTACTAAAAAAATCACATTTTTTCATGTACTGATTTAATATACCAAACACAAGGAACAACCAATCCTGTAAGCCACAACAAAGGATAATATTGTGAATCAACACAAAAAACCCCCACATATCAAGTAAGTCAAGGCAAACAAAGAAATTGAATGTAGACAAGGGGAAGCATATCTAGAGAAAAGAGCAAGCACAATCAATAGAAATATGTCTTTCCAACTTCATAGGAAAAACTAAATCTAGATGGAATAAGCCACTAGCAAGCACACTGAGAGTCCCAGTGATGACAAACTAGTGAGCCAAAAGGCTAATTTATTGCAGTTTAAAGTGGGAATCTAACCTTTCCATTGGACTGTCCATAACCTGAATAATCATACCTGAAGATGACAAACGAAATAAACACTGACCAGTCAATTTCGATCATAATCATGGATTAATAATGCATAAAGACGAAGTTCAAGGGGAAATGCACATCATAATAGAACATTATCTGGCCAGAAAACTTTTGTCTCATTCTAGCTTCACATTATTAAAGGGGCTAGCAAATGACAGCATAAACCCAGAGGCAAACAAAATTAGTATTTAAGATTAGAAACTGAAACCAGGGTGGTAAGTTAAAGGACAAAAATGGCATTGCCGTCAGATTTAAGGCCCTAAACTCTTATAAGAGACATCTCACACTCAAAGACTCTTCTTTGGCATATTCTTAACTTATTACAACGAAAAACCTATTAAAACGGTAAGTAAACCTAAACTTCGCAAGGCTTTAAGGACCTAGATGTTAAGCTATTTTTCAACTACAGAATCAGGATATCAGTTCTTATGGCAATCATCAAGAGTTATAGTTGTTTGTTTTCTAATTCTTGAAGTACTCTTAAGATCAACTTATTAAAGTAGTCTTTAATCTACCGCTTCATTTCCGACCCTTTTCAGACCTTAATTGTGCACCCTAAGCTCATTCCGCCAGTTACCAGCTGCTCCCCTGCTTTATTCACGCATTCCCAATCCACAGGAGTGGAAAGCAGTTTTGATAGTTTCACCAGAAGTATTAGAAATTTCTGGTATGTAACTTGCAGGAATTAATAATAAATGAGCGAGCAAAATTCACAGCTATGGAGCAATAATAATTCATTATGAATTTCTCCTTTATTGGCTATTAACTGAAAAGTTAATGTAAAGGAAATCAGAAATTACCCCATCAGACTGATGCGAAGACGGAGGGTAATCTCAACGAATAGCTCATACATCTGACCTAAGTCAGCGGCGTTCCCGTGGGAATAGAGCAGAGTAGCCGTGGCCTTGGGGTGGCTGATGTGCACCGCGACTATGTCGTTTCCCCTGCGCGTCTTCAGCTTCAAAACATCCACGTCGTCCCTCCGCGGCACCTCCGGTATGCTGAGCGCTCCCCCGCGCGACTCGTCCGCCACCACTGTGTACGACGGTGGGCTCGGCGGGAAAAAAGCAAACTTAGCAGCGATCGATGAGGTCACCCCGCCCATCCTTTTCCTCAACAGTAACACAACTATTTCCCTTTCTGCGGCGGCTCAGTAAATTTATTGCAAAATTCATAAAGAAAGCTTGTAACTTTTTTTTTCTAGTAACTTCGTTTAACTTTCCTTTTCCTTTTTCTCTTTGGGTATTCAGATCTCCTTTTTGAAAGCGGTGGAGCAAAGGCGGCGCGTGGGAAGAAGGCCAAGCGGAATTTTCAAAGGAATCTAAGAGTAGTTTATCCAATGTGAGGACGGAGGGTTTAAGTTTTCGAACGTTGGAGTAACGAGATTGAACTTTGAAGTGGTTTTTTAAGAGAGAAAAGGATGCAGTTGTTGGAGTGGACAGTGGATACAGTTCGCGTCCCTTAGACGGCGACTTTATAGAATGAATGAGGAAGTATTTTACGAACTGTTAGTACTTTTACTCTGATTGTGATGTTATTATTATTCCTTAATTTTTGGATATGAAAAAAATTCAGTCGGTAAGATTATGTCTCGTTCTTACTTCGTTTAATATCGTCATTTCCCATCCAATTACTTTTATTGCAGTTCTTCACAAAAAAATTTGATTTAATTTTAATTTTTGGAAAGTAGAATGCTTGTTGACTTTTCAAATCTTAAACTCAACTCAATTGTAGTAAAAACGAAAAAGTAGGAGGCGTATGTGTAGAGTTTTGGGATAAAAAAAATATGATGTATATCCAAGACTGCCAAATTAAAAATGACACGAACAAATTTTGCTTGCTTGACTTAATTGATTTTATTTTGACAATATTGTTGCTACAAATGATTTATTGATAATGTTCAAGATAGGAAAATTTTACATGGATAACTATTCTAGTATTCCACAATCTTTTTCTTTATCTCAAATAAAAAAAAGATAGAAAAATAAATAAATTTAAATACAGATGAATTTTATATATATATACATATATGTGCGCGCGCGCGCGTGCATCTGCATGTATACGCATGTACATATATATAAACACAATAAATTCGAGTGGCTAGGTATGGATGATTTCTATTTAGGCATTTATTAAGTTGTAAAACTATATTTATATTCATTAACTTAACTTAGCACAACCTCCCTATTAGAATTTACCTGCCTTCTCATAAATTAGAATCACTCTCAAGTATTTCATGTAATTGATATAAATCGATCAACACATAATTATCGGATTAAATGTACTCAAACCCTCTTATTCTTTTCTTTTTTGGGAGGCAACCTCCAAATATTTAATTCTTGATAATAACACTCTTATTTAATTTCATTCATTTTTCTGTTAAAAATTAAGTTAATATCGATTTTTTTTTAATTCGATAGCTACTTTTTTCTTTTGGTAGGCAATGCCTAACATTTTAATTTTTGGCAATAACCCTTCTTCTTGGTTATGGGAAATTGTTGGATTTTCTTTTGCAAAAAATGAGTGAATAAAAAATGTTCATTGATTTGATATATCTTTCTTCCAATTATTCTACTCTTGGCTATTGGCAAATCATTGGAATTTTTTCAAATAACATTGAATATTTTGATAGAAAAGAGGTTTTTTCATCTCAAAATCTCAATAGCATTCAAAATTAGGATGTTGCCAACCTACGACAAAGAGGAAAAGCTAATGAAACTTTTGAAATAGTATAAGAATGCTTGCATTTTTTTTAGAGAATATTACAGATAACAAAATTTATCCTTTCAATAAATTAATATTATTTTATTTTCAAATCAAATAAATTAAAATACAAACTATATAATCAAATGTACATAACATGCACAATGACGTCCATTCGATTCGAATACAAAACTTTCCACACAATAGGTTAAAGAATGCTTACCTTCATTATGCAAATTTTGCTCGAAAAAAAAAAGAAGACATATATTATATCTCTATATGTATCTAAGTGAGAGAAATCATTTGTTTTTAACTAATAGGTTAATGTGAAATCTTTTTTTTCTTTTTATATTATTTTTTGCTTGAGGAATAAGAATATAAAAACAAGTATCTCTTTTATCAAATAGAGAATGGGCAGAAGTTGGATAAAAGGAGTGTTATTTCCAAAAATTGAAATATTAGTAGGTTATCTACTAAAAGAAAAAAGATCAAAAGATGTGGTTGCATTTAATCCTATAATCATTAGAATGTATTTGATTCTAAACTAATTATACCAACATAATAACTTCACGTTAAGTCATGGAAATTACCATAATTATAAAGATTAACTTTAATATCCTTCTTTTTCTTTTTACATCAATTGAAAATCGATTTTAATAACTAACAACAACACATAATCAATTAATAAGATTACTAAATTAGACAAAATAATTAGATTTTGACGGAAGTCGAAGCAAAAACATCAAAATTCTGAAATATGTTGAATTAGATTTTATTTGTTATAATTTACATGTTTTTCATCCAAAATAAACACGGAATGTAATTATTACATCTTTATAATTTTATTATTCATTATTGTTTTCAAATTTATGATATGTGAAGGTTGGAAACGCTTTTTGATATTTGTTTTATCTTTCCATATGCGTTGATTATGCGTAAAATAACAACACATAATATTCCATATATTTCACCTGAATAACGATAAATCTTTTCGAATAACGACTCAACGTAACAACTTTTTGTTCCAATACTACAATAAAATATGTAAGTATGAAAAGGAATAACTATATGTCCTATATTTGGAGCATTCTACTAGGCATTTATCGACACATTAGGTGCCATTCTGGGCCTGGGTATTGGCTAACAGAAAGTTCTGTTAAAAGCGCATTATTGATTCGGAAAGTGGAAAGATTGGAGCACGTTATGCGGATAATGGTTGGGACTTGGGCACATCAGTCAGCCTCACAGCCTAACTCTAAAAGGTCATTGCTTTTGGATTTTCTCTTTAGTATTATTGGCATATTTCCTTTTCCCCCCAGGACTAGTAGCCCACTTCACTGATGATTCTCCCTCTTCTAAGTAATGTCAGTAATCAATTTTTTTGTTTTTTTAATTTATTTGGAAGAGTTTTACAGGGGGTTTGCCTTAGTTAATTTAGAGCATCTTATGAATTTTAATTTTTATATTTTATAAAATATTTTTTAAATTTTATTTTAAAAATATGCTCTTCAAAAATTTTGATAAAACAAGATTTTCAAACTCATAAGATGTTGGTAATGATATGTTAATAACATGATTAAAAGTGCAAAAGATTGTTAAAATCTTGACAGTAAATTGAACTCCTTACTTTATAAAAAAAACTTAAAAGACTCTTATATTTTATTTTTAAAATTATATAAAAAAATTTCAAACATTTTATAATATTTTATACACTTACTTAAATACCCTCTTAGACTATTACTATATTTGACCTGCAGACTAAGTGGAAAAGGCCCATGAGGGAGTTGTATTCCCCGTTTCTCTAACATGGTTGAGGGTCCAAACCTTTCACTCCAAGGAAAATAAAAGGAACGAAAGAAAGAAAATTATGGGCCTTATGCTTTGTTATCAACCAGGATTTGACCACTTCTTGGTTAAGGCAGCGAGTGGGGAAAATTTAGGAATGCCAAATTTTGATTAGGCATTGTAATCCGACATGACTTCGGTAAAAAATGTTAGCGTTAATTCATTTTGTGTTTAAATTCAATAAAGTTTAACATGAAAAAGAACATTAAAAAAACTGATTAGGTTGAATTTCAAGTTACACGAATAATTTAAAATTTAATTTTAGATTGATAACTTGAATCCATTTGAACTAACTCAATCTAATTCGAACTAAAGAAATAAAATTTAAAATTTTTTAGGGGTAAAATAAAAAATAACAAAATAAAGTTTGAAGTTTTGAACCTTAGCAATAATAAAATTATTGTTTTGTCATTTTTTAGTTTTATGTATTTTCACCTCCTTAATAATATAGGATGAATTATTATAATTTGAGACTACTTCTAATTATGAAGTAATGGTTATTACTGTATATCCAAGTAGACATGATAATTATTTAGCAATGAGTTGCCAAATCATGGCTTTGACTATTGAATTGTCCATAGAGCTTCTCTTAAGCTATATGCAATGTAAGATTGCGCATGGGTAGAAAAGAATTCTCTCTACTAAGAGGTTGTATAAAATTCAAAAGACCCAATTAAATTTTTTGAATTAATTATGTGTATCATTATATTACTTGTTTACTTATTTGCTTGATAATAAATTTTATCGATATATGTGTTGATTAATTGAATCAATACACAGTTGAAAACTAATCCTATTTTAAAAAGTTAAAAGAGGCATTTTGACTAACAAAAGATACAAAACATGAAGAGCGAGTGAATAAAACTCAGAAAAATATGTTATTTTTAAAAGTAAATGCTCTATTATTTTTACGATGTGAATATATAGATACTAGAAAATGAAATGGGAAAAAAGTCATAAAATCAATATATTGTGTGGTTCAATTAAAATTTCATGTGGAAAGCTACAATTGTAGTGTTATGATGAGAATTCGTTACTACTATTTTAATTTATTGATATTTAAGAATAAATAAAATTATAAAATAAAAATACCAAAAGAAGTTTCTAAAAATGAAAATAAATATTCAAAATAATAATTTTAAATTAGGTTGATAGGTTGGGTTGGACAAATTTGGGTTGGCGGGTTACCTTCATTTTCATCAAATTGACTCGGATCTAACATGGCGACAAGAATCAGATTGGGTTAGGGTTGGACATTTTCATCATCAAGTTGAATTTGATTTGGGTTGAAGAAATTAATGTTATATTCCCAAATCAACCCAACTCGAATCCATCTGAATTGCCACCCTAAGAAAAATTATATATATATATATATATATATATTAACAGATAAGTAAATTTTTGAATTAGTACAAATTTTATTTTTCCGTTGTGATTCTTGCAAAATGACATTAAGAATTTTTTTTTAATGAAAATCTGCGATAATTAAATGAGATCCAAATTTGATATGTTAAGAAAAAATAAAAATTTAGAGGAAAATATGAGAACACACTTGAGTTTAGGGCTTCAATGAAATATTCATAGATTTCACTTATTTTACAATTGGATTCAACCTTCAAAGTCCGCACATTCTTTGTTCTCCTTGCACAAATGAACTTCTCAGGTCCATTCAAATTAGAATATTATTCAATTTTGAGCTTCTGTCTATTTTAGGCTGTTCAATTTAAACTTTTTAAACTAAGTTTTGAGGCACGTAGCTCTTACTAACTTTTCCTGACATGAGCTAGTTAAATCAAACTGGCAATAACATTAACAGTTCGTAAAACTCACTTTAAGTGTAGAGCTCAACCCAACTCAACCTGGCTAATAGTTCGATCCATTCTAGAAAAATCATGCGCCTCATTAGGTTTTTAAGCTTGGCCCAATATCAATTTTCAGAAATCAAGATCATCATCTCTATCATAGTTCAAAAACCAATACAACTATAAGAATAGAATTCAATTTATACCAATTTATACAATTTACAAATTGATTGGAAAAACATCGGCATGATGAATCAATAAGCCATCAAAGAGCTTAAAGTATAATATCAATTTTTGACATTAATTTAAAGCAGGACGTGGTCAACAAGTTACTTTATAAATGATAAGCTTATTATTGTTGGAATAGTACCTCGTAAGCCAATTATATTGGTATGTAAACTATTTCACTCGTGATAAAATCTTGATTGAATAGTATTTATTAAATGACCATTTTCATCTTATGCTTATATTTACTTCATTGGCATTTGGTTGACGCACTTAGATCACACAAGACTGTGAGACTTGGTCACACACTAGGTGGTGCATCATGAAGTAAGTTTTACACGGTCGTGATGTTAAATCTTCAAAGTCGTAGGATCTTATGAGATAGGATATCTAAGATTCTGATAGACTTGCACTAATAATGCATAAATCTAAGGAGTTGGATATTGCTCCATTTCATGAACAAGGCCATATGAGATACATGTGCATGCTAGTGGGTGCTTGTTAGGAAACAAGTTCACTAAAGGTCCATCCAGATATTCCACTAAATAGTTGTGGTAGCAAGTTGGTCATGGCAAGTTTTCCAGCTTACACTAATGCATATAATTAGTCTTTTGATATGAGGATACATGATAACCTTGTGTTTAAATTCTCGTGCTTTGACTCTTCCTTGACCACTTAGTGGGTCATTTGGGTGGAGGTTGGGTATGAGTTACTTAGATATGGAGGTTTGTGAGATCTAAGATGAGACCCAACTCCTCTTCATTGTGAAGGAAGAATACATTTCCTATGTATTCTATAATGATCGATTCCAAGAAATCATTATGCAAGGTAGTATGACAATTTGGAAATGAAGTTTTTCAAAGATGAAATCATAAAGGGAATCGAATATAAAATAGAGACATAGAATCGAGGCTATTAAGAAGCCGACAAACATCTTGTCTTAGGCCTCTTTCAGGAGATAAGAGACAAAAGAACCCTATTTACATGGTACGTGTATAGCTAAAATGGTTCTCCAAAAGCATTCATTTTAGCCAATTAGTTAGGCTTCATGGGCTTGAGCTTGGATATTAACTATGAAGATTGGGTGCTCTTCAATTAATGGAAATTAATTTAATTGAGTCATTAGTTTAAAGAAGTTTAAACTAATGTGAATATTTGATATTCTATAAGTCACAAATAGTTGTGAGCCCATGTTCAACAAATGTTAGAACATAATGGGTCATACACAAAGGCCAATTGCAAATGTTACTTGATGAAGGGCAATTTTCTAAGAGTTAGAAAGATTCCTTGATGACCGATTTTGGAAGGTAGACGGTTGATGCAATTTGTGGTTATTTTGGCTAGATCAATTTAATTGTTAAATTGATCCAATTAATTTAAGAAGTTAAATTAGACCAATTAATTAAGAAGTTAATTATTTGGTGCCATATGACTATCAATTGGTCAAGTTAACTTTAGGAGTTAAATTATCAATAATTAGCTTAAAGAGTTAAGTTAATTGACTTAAAAGTTAAGTCAAAAGTTAATTAATTAAATTAAAATATTTAATTTAATTAAAATGAAGAATTAATTTTGGAGAAAAAATTCAAATGAAGAGTTCATTTGGTGTGGTGTTAGAAATTATTTGGATGACATTTCATGAAATGAAAGGAAAATTCCAAATGATTCAGATTCACATTTAAATCCACATGCCACTTACTTGCAAGTTGGCGCAAACTTGAGGAAAGTGCGATACCACCTTGGTATCACACCTTCCCTCCCTCTATATATAGATGTAGAGAGAGAAGGGGGTGGCCACTTAATGTGAATGCAAGCAATCTAAATCTAATAGTTAGATTCTCTCATTTTCCTTCCAATTTCCCATGTTGTTCCTCATGTGCTGAAGTTTCATATTTCTTCATCTCCCGCCTTCAAATCAAGCCTTCATCCTTGCATTTCTATTCTTTGTTATCCAACTAACATTGAGGAGAATTGGATTGTGCATTAGTGTGTGGATCTTATCATTAGAGGCAAAACAATTGGATTGTTAGCCTTTTGGAGATTCTCTGTTCAGACAGTCCAATGGAGGCATTTCTGGGGAGGCTTCCTGAATTCTAATTGAGCTTAATTTTCTATTGTAGATTCATCAAGGTATTGGTGTTCTCCCATCCAAATTTCAGTTGGAACTAAAATCGTTTGGTTGGGCAAAAGTTGCCATGAGCTGCTGCACCACTGGAAGACAAATTCAAGGAGTTGAAGTCTTCTTACTAGTTTCCTTTGATTTTGAGAAAATTAAGGTAATCTTCATACCAAATTTGAATCTAAGGCATGTTTAGATCCTTGGTTTCATATGTAGCCTAGTTATTTTGGTGTTTTTATACTTTGATGATTGGATCATAATGTTGCACGTGATTTCAAATATTACATCTTTTATGGGTGATGAAATCAATTATACTTGTTTGAGTTTATTATTGAGAGGTAATTGTAATTTTTTGATTGGTGATAAAGTTAATTACATCAATCCAAGCTCAATTAAAAATTCGAGTTCAGAGAGCAAAGGCAAGCCTTTTGATAGGAATTATGGGATATGGTGAGGATGGTGGTGGCAGAGAAAAGGACAGAAAAATGCAAAATAAAATAAAAAATAAAAAATAATGTGGTAATCGAGATATCAATGAATTTGGGAGAAATTGGGCAAATATGGTTCTGGCAGTAACAAATAGAAGCAGTGGCAACATTCAATGGGTGGGCAGTGTAGGTGCGAAAGTAATTTTTATTATTTCATATGAATAAACAGCGGTCCTTAAAATGAATTTTGAAAATTATGAAAGTAATAAATGTTGAATCACTTTTTTGAAATAAGTTTTAAATTTTTTTTAATAAGTTGCCCCTAAAATATCATAGTCCAGCGTTGTAATATTTGTAGGACTCAGTAAAATAGACCTTGTTCATCAAGACTATTTAATGAAAAATAAATACATTATAAAAAGACACGAGCCCTTTACGCTTTAAAAATTTACAGTTGTACCTTATCTATTGCAATTTGCAAACAAACCAGTGCAGCGCGTGAAATTCCTTAGGCCCGTCTGGTTTTATTCTTTTTATTTTTTCATTTGCATTGACAAAATAATTAGTAAAAATAGGTTGAAAATTAATTTGTATTAGATAGGTTGTTGAAAAAGTAATAATTATATTGGGTTTGGTAGACTATAGATGGAGAGGGATAGTAGTAATGATAGTTGTTCATACAAATTTCGTTGTCTGCAAAATTAAATCACAAGATAAAAATAAAATAATGGACAAATTAAATTTATATTAAAGAATATATAAGAATTACAATTTATTAGAGAAAAATATAAATTTCCTAACAAACTAATCCCCTGATTCTTCTCATAATATATATAATCCAAGAACTTGAAGCTTATTTTTGGATATATGGTGTAGTATCTTTTGAATTGGTAAAAGACACTACAAAATTTCTTTGAAACTCAAACCCTGACTTCAAAATCAAAGGACTTGATGACTTGATGCTTCGAGGAGGTATAGGACTTTCGCGGTAGCAATACGTCGTCACAGAAAAAAAAAACTTGGAGACTTACGTCTTTGACTTGAGAATGTGTGAATGTGAGAATGTGAGAATGTGAGAATGTGTGTGTATGAGAGTCTCTAATCATTCCTTTATATAGGTACTTTGCAGGAGGCTTCGAAATAATTTGAACACATTTGATAATTATATCTTTGATTCATATTAAAAGATAATATCAAATGTTCTTAACCTGATTGGTCCACATACATAAATATGCCACATGTCTTGATTAGCTTGAGATTGTTAGGCCACTATATTTAATTTGATTGATATGATACACTTTCATCTTGACATTTATCGACATTTGATTTATAAAATAAATATTAAAATATTAATTAATATTAATTATTTATTATTTAGAATTTAATTTAATAAACTCTAATATATAAATAAAAAATTTTAAATTAATAACTAATATTTATTTATATATATCACTTTTTAATTGGCCTAAAAATTAAGCCGTCTACAAATACCCCTTTGAGACTTGTTTGCGAATGATGTCTTTCAATATATTCTTAAGTGAACAAGTCACGATGATTATTATATATATACATATACATTTATATAACATGTGAGTCTTTAAAATATATACATACATATATGTATAAATGCGCGCACACATATTTATACACACACAACACATGAGCTTTCAAAAACATATATATATATATATATATATATATACAAAACACACTTTTCAATTTATGCAAATAAGAAAGAAAGCTCAAGCAAACTTTCCATTCCTGATATGTGTGGAGTCTATCCCACATCGGATGGAGAAGAGGGTCTTGACCAGCTTATAAGCGGCTTGCCCTCCCCTCCCTCATGAGGCGCCTTTTCATAAAAAAAGGACAAAACCCCCCGCTCGGCCCGGACGCCCCGTAGCGAATGGTCAACCTAGCGTAGGCGGGACAATACCTCGGGGGGAGGCCGCCATGTGGCGAGGGACCCATGCATCATCAATTCCAATTTTCATTTCCCCTCAAGCCACACGACTCCACACAAAATTAATGCTAATCCAAATTTTCCATTGTTGCTGCTGTTTTCGTTTTTTAGCTGCTGTTGCTGCTGTTTTCGTTTTTTAACTTTGCGAGAAGTATCACCTTTGACTCATATCTTATATATATATATATATATATATACACGCAAGTGTGGCCCACACAATATCAATTTGGTTTCCAAGCTCCAGCATCTTCAAAGGCTTCACAATTCCAAACACCTTCTAAAATCACGCTGCTGTGAACAAGAGCAGCATGCTTTTCATTCCAATTTCCATTTCTTTCTTCAACAAACAAGCCACACGGCCCCACATGAAATCAATCTTCAAATTAACTCTTTGACTAAAACTTTAAGCTCAATTGCCGGATGTTGTTGCTGTTGCTATTTCCATTTCGCAGCTACCCTTTTTTTTAGACAGTCCAAATATATGAGACTAATTTGCGTGAAAATCAATTGATCACTATCAACTGGTTGAATAAAAGTTTGTCGAAGTTTGGGATTCTTCCAAAAAATAAAAAGAGAAGCATTATGAGTTGAACTCCTAATTGCACTTGGATTGCAACTTTTTAGAACAAAACTATATTAAGGAATGTTGATTACTCCACCGTGTAATTGAAAATTGATTTTGGAATTGTCGCGGCATATTCATCTATCCAATTAGGAGCATCCTCTTTTTCTTAATTCACGTACATCAACTATTTGAAGGAAGGCCTCATAGTGCTCATACAACCATTACTACTTCCATTCAATTGGCAAATTATTACAATTGAAAGAGAGATGTTTAGACTTCTTTGGCATTTATCAACAGAAAATTTTTAACTCCTCAAGGGCATCAACACATAGCCAAAAGCAGAAATTTTGAAGACTTTAGGTGAGTCATCAAATTGCGGGATGTTCCTATCATCTTTTTTGACTTTTTTCTTCATCCCTTTATACATACATGCTTAAATTTTTTCCTTTTTCTTCTCTTCTCTTTTCATTTGTAGGTTAGGAAAATATAGCTCATTCCTGATCAACTTGTGAGGATGTATATCAAGGATCACATAGAACCATCTCCATGCATTATCATTGGGAGTGACAAAGACAACCTTAAAGTTAAAAGTACTAGATTGGTTATCCATAAATCTATCAGTGATGTTCTTCGTTCCATACCTCAGCCTCCTAGTAATTCCGTGCATATCTAAGAGTGGTCCAAAGAGGCAACTAAGGAAGTAATTGACCCATGTTCTAGCGTTACATCTCGTTCTAGGATATTTCTCTTGAAGTCCTCCCTTCATGATGCCAACGCCACTAGCCCAGAATGTTTATTTGCAAGTTATCATTCCAACATTAATAGATGTCCATTGAGGATTCCTGCATCAAGGTTTGACAAAGTATCTTTTCATGCAAGTTATTCAGAATGGACAGAGGATGTGCTAAGCCATCATACAGATGTTTTTCATCAAGCTAGGGTCTATGCAACAGTCCATGCCTCGCTTTTCACATATGTCTATCATAAGAATATCCTCTAAGCCTTCCTTGAGCTGTGGTGCCCTTCTACAAACACTTTACATACTGCTACTGGTGAATTTTCAATTTCTTTATGGGATCTTTGTATACTTGGTGGATTACATATCTATGGATGTTTTTATGATGAATCTATCCCCACTGCAAAAAAATTACTTGGTGATGACTGACATAACCCTTCTCTACCACAAAGCTACAAATATCTATTCTTGGTTTATTACATGCTCCCAAATGACTCGGATGGCGTTCCTATTTCTAATTGGATTGGCTTTTGGTTTAAAGGACCATCGAGGTATGCGGAACCCCCTTTGAGGTTTTCTTGGAAAAGGTCTACTGAGCCAAATATCTCTCACAATCCATGTGGAAAAATTGATGTATCACTTTTATCTCGAACCAAGGAATATAATGAGCCGTTTATGATACTAGAGGTTAAAGGTAATGTTAAAGGGGGGACCTAGTTGGCTGCTTTTCTTTCATGCTAGTTATACAGTTTTGTTCTACCACATCGCAAAGCTAATCTAATTCATGTTACGGTCTTCAAGATTGATAGTAGAATAGTGAATGGTGATTGCTTTTCTCTTGCAGTTCTTGTATAGGCAGGCATCTACCATAGTTTAAAAAATATATGAACTTCGCCAAGTCATTAGGAATCTTCATCTATCTTTCCCATTCATTATGTTCACAGTTGGATAGAGCACCACCTTGGTACTCATTTTTCATCCAAGATTGAAGTAGAAGGAGCTAAGATGGTCACATAGGTGGGAGAGAACATGGCTAAATATTTTGATCTTTAAGAGGCGCGAGACTTATTCCTCAATATCAACCTTCAGCCATTCAAAATTTATGCTTCTTTCCACGTAAGTAGTTTACAGTAATAGATGGCCCCTGCATATCAATTACCTTAGGATCTTTTTATGGCTCTTTATTCTAGTTATTTGACATTTTGATGTGGAAAAGAGCATATCATTGAAGCTTATACCCTTTATTGATTCAGTCGGCAATGTAGATTTTGTCAACACATCCCAGGCAACTCAAAGAAAGAGATTCTTATTTGTGATTTGTATGAGCTTGTTCAACTTTGGCAGTCATGTACCTTACTGAACACTTCTTGCAAACTTATCATTCCTGGTAATACTTTTTCCTTTCCATTGGCCACAAAGGCATATACAGATTGGTGGGACAAACACTGGAAAGCTTCGCAGATAAAAGGTACTAAGATTGTTCTCAAAGTTAATTAGAGAGATGTGGAATCAAATTCCGGTCAACTCAATCAACTTGGGGTTAGAATTAAATAACATGTATCTAAGTTTGGGCATCCTGGTAAGAATCTATCTTGTTCTAAACAAGCTTTAATCAAAGATCCCAAAAATAATCCAACGGCCTCACCTCTTCAAAATTCTATTATTTTAGGGCAAGTTAAAGGAAGGAATTTGGAGCCTAAGGATTACAACCTGGCTGAACATATTCAAGTGCCGTCTAAAAGGCATCGTGATTTACTTGAGATTTCATTTCCTACTCATGCTCCAATGGAAGGAAATGAAATAATTTCTGCACTTTCTTGTTCAAATGACAACTCCAATAACCAATGCATACTCAAGAAGAAGCCAAAGGTTTTCGATCTAGATAATATCAGTATTAATTCAAATTTCTCTACAGATGTCCCAAGTTCTTCGTTACCTTTGGGTGAATTAGAAAAATATGTAAAGTCATTTATTTATTTATTTATTTTTAATATCATGTACCCCTTTTTTTTTCTTTTTTACATTTATATTTGCTAATTCTTTACACTAATTTTTTCTTCTTTTCTTCTCCTTTTTTTTTTATAATGTAGCTTGCAGATCTTGAGATGCCAGTCCCAATTACTTCCGAAGGTAGTGTTGGTTAGATAAATAGGGCTAATCCTTTTAACTTGCTTGAAATAAATATTTCTCAACCTATTGATGGTGGCATACAAACTTTCCATAATACTACTGATTCCAATAAGTGGCCAAAGGCAATATTGCCTAAAATTACAAATGATAAGGCTTTTGCTGGGAAAAATAGGCCCCAAAAGATATTTGAAGCCCCATCTTGGGCATTTTCAGCTGCTAAAATTTTTGAATTTTGTCCTCAAATCTATTGGGAACGGATATGTCAAAAAATCAAGAAAACTCCATTTGAGCAACTCTTAGAGATAAAGCCTACAATTGATGATTTGATTATAGAGATGAAATCATACGTAAAAAATACATTATCTTTGGAGGACCACTTGAGATCTTTCTTTGAGGGTGTATCCAACTACACAAAGGTTAAGTCAGATTTAATTCAAAAAGAGACATAAGAAACTCATGAAAAAGCACTGCTTGTTGCACAACAAGATCTTTTTGAGGCTGAGGTGATAGAAAGTGAGAGAGTTGAAGAGGTAGATGATCTCAAGAATGAGCTTCTTCAAATCAACAAGCAGCAAGAGGAGTTGAGAACACGACTTGCTGAGTTAAGCAATAAAGAAAAATTCGCAAACTCATCACTCCACTAGGCTGAAGAAAACTTGTCCATTATCCAGAAAGAAGTGGCCACCAAGAGAGACA